>AWOL01S0006867.1:98082-145779 GCA_000715115.1 Nicotiana otophora | reverse complement strand
ACTTCAAAGGTAGCTGGGATGATCATTTACCACTCATAGAATTTGCATATAACAATAGCTATCATGCTAGCATTCAAATGGCACCGTTCGAGGCTTTATATGGTAGGAGATGTAGATCTCCCGTTGGGTGGTTCGAAATTGGGGAAGCAGATTTGATAGGGCCAAACCTTGTGGCATCAGGCTATGGAAAAATTTAAAATCATTAAAGAGCGGTTGAAGACTGCTCAGAGTCGTCAGAAATCCTATTCGGATGTTCGTCGTTGGGATTTGGAGTTCAAAGAAAATGATTGAGTATTCTTGAAAGTTTTCCCCATGAAGGGTGTAATGCGATTTGGTAAGAAAGGGAAATTGGGTCTGGGGTATGTCGAACCGTACAAAATCATTCAGAAGATTGGTGAGGTGGCGTACAAGCTTGAGCTACCACCTGAGATGTCATTAGTACACCCGGTGTTTCATGTGTCTATGTTGAAGAAAGTAGTTGGAGATCCGACACTCATTGTTCCGGTTGAGACTATTGAGGTAAATGATAAATTGACTTACCAAGAGATTTCGGTTTCTATTATTGATCGGCAAGTCTAAAAAATGAGAAATAAAGAAATTGCCTCCGTGAAAGTGTTGTGGCGAAACCAACAGGTTGAAAAGGTTACTTGGGAGGCCGAGGGAGAAATGAAGAAAAAGTATCCTTATTTGTTTGAATGACCATGAATTTAAAGTTGTGATCTAGGAAAAAATAATTATAAGACTTACTTTATATGAATTTTGTATCATGTGAACAATTGGCATTAAGGGTGTTCCTTTCTGGATATATATTGCTTATGAGACCACATTTGGTGTTGTTTTGTATTATGTTACGTCATTGGAATTCGTATATGTTGTTAGGATGTGTTTCTAGGGCTTTCTAACAGGTGGATAGGCCTAGTTACAAGGGAAACTCTGGCAAAATTATTGCAAATTTTGGGAGTTAGTCAAATTTGGGGCTGCTTGAATGTGCTATGAAACAAACTGAGTTGCATAAGATGCTAATGACGGATTTTTACCCTCATTCGAGGACAAATGATCCTAAGCGGGGGAGAATGTAACACCCCAAAAAATTTCGAAGTACTTAAGTGTAAAGACCGGTAACATTTGTAAAGAAAATAATGTTTCATGGTGCCGGACTAAGCTTACATGTTGAGGATTATAGAAATGCTTCGCGGCGAGCTTGCTCGCTGCCGCTCGGACATTTTGGGTTGAACAATCCACCGGAAAGTAAAAGAAAAATTTTGGCAGAAATTTGTATTTCTGCTGTCCATTATGAGCCCGCAGAATCACTCTGCGGACCGCATAATGGCCGTAGAGTGAGGCAGTTAATTGGGTCAGTTTGAAGCAATTGTGCGGTCGACTATGCGACCGCATAACTGTTATGCGATGCGTTATGCGGACCGCATACACATACAACCTTTTTGATCATTTTGTCAGCAATTATGCAACCGGTATGTGGTCCGCATAACCACTATGCAGTCGCATATGCGACCGCAGAACCTGTTCCGGAGCTTCATTTTTGGGTTTTTAAGACCCGATCCTATTTCATTAAATACACTCTTTGGGCCATTGTTGAGCCATAATCTGATATTTTAGAGTGAGAGAGAGTGCCCTAGAGTGAGAAGGTATTCTTCAATAATTGTTCTTCAATTCTTGCTCAAGTTTTGGAAGATTAAGAAGGGAAGCTCACTAGGTCTTCATCCTAGAGGTAAGATTCTACACCCTAAACCCTAATTTCGAAATCTTCTGAAAATGGGTAACTAGCAAGATAAATTTTTGGCATGAGAGTTGTTTATTTTACATGCATGTGTTATCAAAGTGTGTAGGAAGATTGTTGAGCTAAAAAAGGTAAAGATTAGGTTATGGGATGATGGAATCCTTCATAAAAAGGACATTGAAACCTTGTGCACACCTAGTGTTTGATAAAATGCTCAAGTGAGCCAGAATCATGATCATCTTCCTAATTTTGATTCAATTTGTTATATTTCTACAATAGAATGAAGTTTTTAAGAATTCCGGAACCTTTAGAGTGTAAGGAAGCTCAAGTGAGATATGTTGGATAAACTCTTGTCTTAGAATTGAATCTCACGATATTCATATAAATTATGTATCTCCCGAGTGACTCATTATGAAACTGGCTATCCCGAGTAAGATCGGGTTGAATATATATGTTCAACAAGCATCCCAAATGCTTTATTCATGCTATGTTACCAATTTAGGATGTGTTAGAATATGGGTTGTGCATTAATAATGTTTCGACTTTAAGTCAATTTCAAATGAAAGCTATTATGCCAAACTTTGTGAAATATCTCTATGTGCCTTAGACTCTAAATTGCTCACATGTGTATTACACACTTTGATTTGAATTGTATTTATTGTTGATGATGGTAATGATATTTGAATTGATAAGGTGAGCATGAAACACTGAATATGGCCAACGTGCCAAGAATGATCTTATAATTATGACCATTAGTGCCAATGAAATGAAACGATTTAAAAGTAATATGAAATGCGATAATTGATATAAAAAGTACGATGTCTCAAATAAGACAACCTAGCCGGTCGGGTCGTGATCGGACACCATGCCATACACATGGTGGTGATTGTGCTGGAAATTGTAATTGAAATGGTAATTGCGGTTGATGTCCCTAATGGATAGCCTAGCCGATCGGGTCGTGATCGGACTTTGTGTTAAAGACGATGGTATTGATATTGAGAGAAATTGTGGTTGATGTCTCTAATGAGATGGCCTAGCCGATCGGGTCGTGATCGGACTCCGTGCTACGAGTATGGTGGTACTGGTTTTGTGAATAATGGTATTGTGAATAATGGTATTGTGGACAATGGTATATCGATACTAAAAATCTCCCAATGTGAGATATGGAAATTAATTTGAACACTTTCTTGATCCTAAATTGAGGTTTGATGTTGATTAAGGCTTTCATTGATATTATGATAATATTGTTAGTATTATTTTTCATTCTATTGAGAGGGTGTTTAGTTATACATACTAGTGCTATTCGACGGTACTAACGTCCCTTTTGCTGGGGGCGCTGCATCTTTAAATGGATGCAGGTGGTTCCACAGCAGGAGATAATGATCAGTTATAGCAGTGCACCTTCTTCCTAGTTGACTTGGTGAGCCCCACTTCATTCTGGGGTCATGAATCTTTTGTACTTTGTGTATTCTGTTTGAGGTATAGTCGGGGCTTTATTGCCGGCATTATCATTGTACTCTTCTTGTATCTATAGAGGCTCCGTAGACATAGTGTGGGTTGTGTATTGGTGCTGGGAAAGACAAATTATATTATGTTGTGGTTGTATTACTTGTCCATTTGAGACTTTAAAAATGGTGAAACTTATGGTAAGAAATTGGTAATTGCATACATGACCACTTTATTGTTTAACTAAGGAAAACATACATTCTCTTTATCCATGAATGAGTTTGGGTAGAAGGAATCGAATAGGCTTGCTCGGTCGGGTTCACTCGGTTGAACACCGGTCACGCTCCTCGGTTTTGGGGCGTGACAACATGATTTGAGGAAAGCTAATCAGTGGTTTGCTTCGGTTATTGTGTTATGAGTAAAAACCGACCAGTGTTTGATTTAGTTATTGCATTTCTTTTCTACTTGCAATTTCCTTGGATGTATACATGATTTTTGCTGCATCTCTTCTCTATTTGCTTGCTCCGAAATGTATACATGCCATTATGCATATCATTTTGTATGCCACATTACTTGATGAGATGAGACATGGTACATACCTCCTCTATATGTGAATCTGTGTGACTTGACTTGTTTCATACGCATATCTTCTCTCTATGCAAGTTTGATAATTTATTGATATTGGACGCATATCTTCTCTGTATATTGGATTGTTATCTAAAAAAGAATATATTACCTTATCTCTGGGCACCGAAGAGGCTTTATTTGTGATTTATGACTAGATAACATGTTTGTTATGTATTTGTGAGATATATGAAATGAACAGGTTATTAGCGACTATCATTTACAATTCTTGCCACTATTACCTTGCCGGGGTTATTTATGATACTTGCTGAGTTCATGGAGTCAGTTGTACTTATACTACACTTCTTCACCTTGTGTGTAGATTTTGGAGCTGAGATGTTGTGGATGACTGGAGCTGGCATTGAAGATGTACCTTCTTTTCTGATATAGCTACCACTTGTCCTTGGTAGTTTTAGATTCGTATTTTGTTTATGTATATTCCAAGTAGATATTGTATTCATTTTCATACCAGCTTTGTAAATCTAAGTTTTAGCGCTCATGACTTGTACTGCCAATCCTTGGGTTATTTGTATGGGAATTCAATTATTTCTCTTATTGATTTCTTATTATCTTCATTATCGCTATGTTGATTTTTTTTGGCTTTGCTAGTGGGTTGGGTTAGGTGCCATCACGACTAGGTGGATTTTGGGTCGTGACAAGTTGGTATCATAGCTCTAGGTTCATAGGTTCTATGAGTCATCAGCAAGTGTGTAGTAAAGTCTTGCATATCAGTATGATGATGCCAATACCTATCTTCGAGAGGCTATAGGGCATCTAGGAAACTTCCCATCTTTCTTTCTTTATCGTGCAGTATTGATTTAACTTGAAGCGTATCTCTTTGATTTCCTTCCATCGACTCATATGTAAAGTTGAGCACTTGGTATCAGCTGTGCATCGATGACTTATGATGTCATGGATGAGGGACGATATGTGTTTCCTGTGATGTGGAGAGGCCATTATGGAGGGCTATAGGCCAGGTTCAGACTGCAGCTTGGGCTTAGTAGTTTAAGTTGTGTGAGTATGAGCATTTGGACTTATATGTCCGGTAGTGTCCCTGGGAGTGGGATTGATAGCTCAATGAGTGATTGTATAGCTATATGTTGAGTATTATGTGACTAAGGACTATGCTTAGATTATTTTGATGTGACAAGAAGAATTTTCTTGGGGCGTAAAGGACTATGGGTACTTGATTTCTGTTGTGTACTGTCTCGAGTTTTGAGTGTGTTGAGGGATCTTTCAGTTGCACGTTTGTGGAGTGAAGTTGGTTCCTATGCCTTGTTGACGAGTTCACACTCGAGAGGATTTAGCGATGCATAGTGGTTGTGACCATGATAGGGCATAGAGAGATGCTAGTTTCAGGATAAGTAAGTAAGTTATCTCCTGCGAGATGTTGTGAGGTTGTGTGATCCTTATGATGTTTATGTGAAGAGTTTCCTTTCTACCAGCGGGATGTGTATGTGCTACAGTTTGAGTTTGGAATGCTTGAGGAAGTTCACACGACTACCATGAGGATGAACATGCATGATGCATATAATTTGGAGTGATTTATGACTAGTTCTACATGAGCTTGTGAAGGATTTAGTTGCATTACAGTGCGAGATCATATATGGAAGTTATAGAGGAAGAATGAGGTAATTATCAGATGTTATGGTCTGTGACTTCGAGCAAAGTGGGGGAGTCTTCTATCGACGATCAGATTGCATGGTCATATGTTATATTAGTTTTGGTCTGAGGCATATTTATGGATCGGTTATGACCTGAAGGAGGCTGACTTCGAGGATGGTGCAGGGAAGGAAATTGATGGATGCATGATGTATTACACTTTATGTATATATGGAAAACTTTGAATGATTCGGGTTTGTTATTCGTGGTGGATGTAGTGTGCAAGGAGAATAGATTCACTTAGTTGCTTAAAGGTGGGGTCACTTTTTTGCGTGTGGTGTGCTAATGGAGCACAAGTCGTTTGACTCGTATTGGCAGTGCATTCAAGATTAGAGCAGAGTTGATGACTCTCGAGAAGGTTCTAATGAGTTCATGATTCATACGTGGTATTTGAGGGTTACCTAGTATTGTATATGGCTAAGATCTGAGATTTGCATTGGATGGTGTTGAGACTTGCTGTATTTCTGTATCATTAGTGATTCTACATTTAAGTATCAGAGAGGTTAAAGAAACAACTTTGATTCACAGAAGGTCTCTTTAGAGTGGGTGTCTCGGTTGCAGTACGATTGGGTGTCTAAGAAGGAATATAGTGGCTAATGGGTCTTAGGACGACATGGTTTTATGCTAGGATCTCTTGGGGTGAGGTTTGGGTTAAGGATCATAGTGTACTGGAAAGGACGAGTGTTAAGGAATAGGTCAACTTGGCAGTGGTTTGGATAAGCATAGTAATGGAATTGATCGGTTCTTTCGGTGTGGCAAGCTTTACAGGTGTTTTGTTGAAATACTCTTGGGTTGGCATTTCTACATGACTTGGTTGAGTTATAGGGGTTCAATTCTGATGTCATCATTTTGTGCAAATGGGTTTCGAAGAGTTCTCGATAATTTCGACACGACTTGGTACATATGTTTTCTACAGGTGTGATGAGTATGTTGCATGTTCTGATTTTTCTCCTGGATGGGGTCAAGTGGAAGGTTTCTAGCTGATGGGGTTATCATCCCTACTTGTGATTCAGAATTGATAATAGGGTTCTCGTGTTTTCATATAATGGCATGATGGATGCAGTGCAATGTGTGGGATTGAGGTTTGCATGTACAAGGTTACAGTTCCACTTCGAAGGGAAGGTCGTGGGTTCTAAACATCATAGACGATTTCAGATGTTTAGAAGAATGCCAACACTACCTAGTATCACCTAATAAGGGTGCGTATTTCAGAAGGCACATTGTGTTTTGACTTGCAAATGTTTGATTGGTATTACGGTAATTGCCTAGTTATTGACTGCTGATGTTCAAATTTTTCTATGTGGCGTGGAAGATTCATGGGAGTGTTTCTCATAAGTTGATTATTTATATGGGATGTGTCATTCATTTGAGTGATGAAGCTAAGATCAGATATGGAGATTCTTGTTTTCTTAGGATTTGGAAACTGGGAGTTCTCAGAAGCAGATTGTTCCTTGGCTGCGGACGGTGAAGGCATGTTAAGAGCTTGACGACTGATTGTATGTGTTATGGTTAGGTTACTGTGTACCTTTGGAAGTCTATTTACATATTTGTGGAGGCTCGATGTTGATTTGGGGGCCCATTGTTAGGTCTATTGAGGATGTGTATTCTACATTGGGTCGGGTTTGTTTACTTCGGACAACTAGTGTTGAGGGATGTGCCATCGGTCATAGTTGATCTTATTCATGTTCTAATATGTTCCATGAATTACTCTTCTATGATATGATGGGTTGTGAGACTGTTGACTAATTACACACATAATACAGTTCTGCTTGGGCTTTGTGGCAAACTTCGAGCGAGATGGCTCTTGGGGTGTTGAATGGTGGATTTTGCCTTGGTTATGGTCTTCCCGTCTACGGTTTTTTGTGCATTCCATTTCTCTATGGTTATGGTCATGCTCTTTGCATGCTTTCTCTTGATATACACATATTTGGTGAGTATGAGAATTTGGGACAATGGGTAATCCATGTGGACCAGTATGTTTGGATCGGGTTAAGCACCACAACAAAGTTATGTTAGGATATGATCTTTGTACTTATTTTATGTGTTTTGTTTCTTCTCTATGAGATGGGTTCATAGGTTTAGATTGCGGGATGATTCTCTCATTTGATTTTCCTTTCATCATTAGTCATATTCGAGTTATTGCTTGTTTGGTGCACGGGTTGTATGGTATGCAGATCTAGGTGTCATTGGTGTGTCCTGTCAGTCAAGTAGCTTGCACTGGGTAAAATGATATTTTGGTCCTGGGATTTGAGCCATTAGATTGGGTTAAGGTGTGTTTGGAAGAGTAATGTTGCTAGTCAGCTTAGTAATTGATTGTGGTTCTTGGTGGGCGAGAGAGATCCATGACTTGTTGATATGATGAGTGGTTATGAGTTTCTACATGTTTCTTTCATCGTTGGTAGTGTACGGAGGTTCAGAATAATGTTTTTATTTAATATGAGGTATTTCTCATGTACCGAGTTTGTTAATAGGCAGCTATTGTGGTCGGATGTTATTGATATGAGTATCTGAGTTATGTGGAATATCATGTGATTATATTTGGAATATGGTTATGGCTTGATACAACTTGTTTAGAGTTATAAAGTGTATAGATGCAAGAATCGGGTCTTATAAGGAATCTTTGGATTGTTGGAGATTGGGTTCTAAGGATATGCACTAAGGATGAAGGAAGAATCTTTAGTTAGGTTGTGTGGTTGGGATTATATGGACTGGGGTGATGTGGGATCACCCGGGGGTATGCGTATGATGAGTGTATATAATGATTTGATGGCTTTGGAACGACTCTTGGCATGTTCGAGGATGAACATATGCTTAAGTGGGGGAGAATGTAACGACCCGACCAGTCGTTTTGAGCATTTCATTCCCGTTTGGTAGTTTGAGGTCGTGATTAGATTCATATGATATGATATGACATGCGTGTATGGTCGGTTTTGATTTTTGAGTGGTTCGGGACTGATTTGAAGGAATGATTTTCAATTTGGAAGCTTTAAGTTGGAAGAGTTAACCAAGTTTGACTTTTGTATATTTGACATCAGATCGGAGTTTTAATGGTTCCGTTAGGTCCATATGGTGATTTAGGTCTTGGGCATATGGCTGAATTTCGATTGAAAAGTTCATAGGTTCGACGGGGAGTTGTCTTCTATCTTATCGGGTTCAGATTGTTGTACTGGGAGTTGGAATAGGTTCTCTATGTCATTTTCAAATTGTGTGCAAATTTTGAGGTGATTCCGAGCTGTTTAGACGTGTTCAATGTAAGTTTGAAATTTGGAAATTTGAAATAGTTCATTAAGCTTGATTTGAGGTGCGATTCGTTGTGTTGATGCTATTACATGAGATTTGAGGCCTCGAGTAGGTCTGTGTTATGATTTGGGACTTGTTGGCATGTTCAGATAGGGTCCCGAGGGGCTCGGGTGAGTTTCAGGGTGTTTTCAGACAATTTTCTCTCATGTTTGCATTGAAGGTTTTGCTGGTATCAGTTGTGAACCGCATTCACGGATAAGAAAATTGGACTGGAGGAGATTCTTTGTTCGCATTTGCAGGTGAGGACCGCATTAGCGAAGGTTGTTGATGGGGTGGGTACTTTCCTCTTTGCGTTCGCGATAGGGCAATCACATTCGCATTGGAGAGCTAGGAGCTGGAGGAGGTGCCTTCGTGTTCGCGAGGTATATGTCACGTTTGCAGAGGGTTGGCTTATTTGTGCATCGCATTCGCGAGCTAGGTGAAACAAGCGCGAAGAGTATTCTTTGGGCAGTGAATCTTTGTGCTTCTTCATCACGAAGCTGTTCTTGCGATTGGGGAGGGTACACCTGAATCAATGGTATAAGTTTGTATTTTCGGATTTTGAGTTCATTTTATTAGTTTTTGAGATTGGGAGCTCAGATTTGGGCGACCTTTGAGGGGATTTTCACTACTTGGATTGGGGTAAGTGTTCTTGACTTGGTTTTGTTATTATATTCCATTTTTTATTTTCGCATTGGATTGATGAATCCAAAAGAGAAATTGAGTATTTTTGTCAAAACTTTTCTAAAGTGAATAGTTGGGTTTTGAACATCGATTCAGAGTCAGATTTGGATGAAAGCAGTATGGCTAGACGCGTATTCGAATGGATGTCAGAATTTGTGACTTTTGTTGGGTTCCGTGGTGCGAGCCCTAGTTAACGTTTTGGTTGACTTTGAGCATTTGATTAATGATTTAGCCTTTATCGTTTGGGTTTTATTCCTATGGTATTATTTGATATCTTTGAGTTGTTTTTCGCTAGATTCGATCCATTCGGGGGTAGATTCATGTGGGATAGCATTTCTAGAGTATCGATTTGGCTTGTTTGAGGTAAGTATCATACCTAAACTTTGTTGAGGCACTAGTTTCCTGAGTTATTTGTGATAGCTACGTGCTATGGGTGGAGCACATGTGTGGGTTGGGCCCGTGTGCGTGCACCAGGGTAGTATTCATGCTCAGGGTAGTTCTTAGGATATGATATGCCTTGAATTGATTGCTAAGATGCATGATGTGATGTTTCTTATATTTGTACCCCATTTTGTGAGCTATTTGAGCCATGTTTGAGGTTACATAGAGGTTAATCCCCTGATTTAACTCGATAGTTGTTAATTTTGTGAAGTAATTGCCTGATTTGAGCTATGATAGCACTCTTTGCGCATGCAAACACTTTAGCATGTCACCTATAACAGTCCAGGAGTATGAAATTTGATATTCATTGATCATGTACATGCAATATCCCATATCCGCCTTCTATGTGTTATGGATGGATTGGTGGCACGTGAACATGCCGTGCGGATTATGATTATTGGCACGTGAACACGCTGTGCGGATTGTGATTATTGGCACGTGAACATGCTGTGCGGATTGTGATTATTGGCACGTGAACACGCTGCGTGGCTTGTGATTATTGGCACGTGAGTTGTCCATGCAGTTGATTTATTATTGACACATGAGTTGTTCGTGCAACACGTGAGTTGTCCATGCGGTTGATCTATTATTGGCACGTGAGTTGTCCGTGCACCACGTGAGTTGTCCGTGTGGATCCAAGATATTGTTGTTATCTTTTTGTGAGTTGTCCATGCGGTTGATATATTATTGACATGTGTGTTGTACGTGTAGCGTGTGGATATGGATCAATACCCCTAGGGGTCACCCTCTCATCTTTATCTATTGATGGTGTACAGGCAGTTTGAGGAAAGCAAATCAGTGGTTGGTTCACTTATTGTGTTCTGAGAAACAACTGGTCAGTGCTTGATTTGGTTATTACATTTCTTCTCTTCTTGCAATTTCCTTGGATGTATAAGTTATTTTTGCTGCATCTCTTCTTTTTTTGGTAGCTCCGGTATATATATATATATGCCTTTATGCATATCTTCTTTATATGCCACCTTCCTTGATAAGATGAGACACTATACATATCTCCTCTATATGTGAATCCATGTGACTTGACTTGTTTAATCACACATATCTTATCTATATGCAAGTTTGATGATTTATTGATATTGGATGCATATCTTCTCTGTATGCTGCTTTGTTAACTGTTAAAGAACGTGTTACGTTATCTCTGAGCACCGAGGAGGCTTTATTTGTGATTGAATACATTTTTGTTGTGTACTTGTGAGATATATGAAATGAACAGGTTGTTAGCGAGTATCATTTATAAATCTTGCCACTATTACCCCGCCGAGGTTAGTTATGATACTTGTCGAGTAAATGGGATCAGTTGTACTCATACTACGCTTTTACACCTTGCGTGCAGATTTTTGAGCTGAGATTTGATGAATGACAGGAGCTGGCATTGAAGATGTACCTGCTTTCCGAATATAGGTACAACTTGTTCTTGGTAGTTTTAGATTCATATATTATTTATGTATATTCCAAACAGATGTTGTATTCATTTTCATTCCAGCTTTATTAATCTATGTCTTAGCGGCTCATGACTTGTACTACCAATTGTTGGGTTATTTGTATGGGAATTCAGTTATTTGTCTTATTGATTTCTTATTATTTTTATTATAGCTGAGTTGACTGTTGTTTGGCTTACCTAGCTGGTTGGGGTATGTGCTATCATGACTAGGTGAATTTTGGGTCGTGACATTACACTTGCGATGAAGAGAACCGTAGGTGCGGTATCTACATAAGATAGCAGGAATTTGGGCAGCTCACTGTTTTAAGCTTGCTCTGTCACCTCGACCTACTCAAATCAACTTCAAAAGTTCTGAAACTTTGCAGATTAAACAAAAATAATAAAATAAACTATTCTAATTAAGAAAATTTCAAAAATGACTTGATTTAAAAATGATGGGTTGTCTCCCACCAAGCACTACATTTAGTGTGGTGGCACGATAATTACCAACGTCACTGCTTTTTTCGCCATTTAGAACTTATAAAATTGCGTGCCTAACTTGGATTCAAGCTTGTGACCATGAGAGGTGGGGGTGGTATGTAGATGAACAAGCCAAACGTCAAATTCTTCATTTACTTTTTGGCTTTTGAAAGTGGAATGCCATCTTGTCTTCTTGAATATTTAAATTGAAAAATATAAGGCTCTTGTCTTTCCTCTTTGCAATCCCACATGGATTCATGTGGCTCAATTCCCATATCATCACACAACTCCAAGGTTGAAAAATGCTTGAAAACAAATTGAATTGTTTTCAATTTCAATCATATTTTTGATGATACCGGTTGACTTAATTCCATTTCTTCTTCTTCATCACCAATAAGCATGAATTCGGTTAGCCGATGTTCAGTTCTTGATTCCTCGCAAGCTCAACGAATTTGAACTTTCCTTGACCTCTTTCCAATTTCTCAAGTTAGTGAGCATTATGAGCCTCAACCAATGGTTTAAGTTTATCTTTTAAGGTATAAATAGTCTCATCATTTCACTTTTGAGCTTATTTCATGTCCTTGAGCTCCTAGTTCCGCATTTCTTCATGTTCAAGAATGGCCTCGAACATGAGTATTATCCTCTCATTTTCTAGCATCTAAAAGTTCTTCTTGATTTTGTTCAAGTGCCCAAGAAGGTTTTTCATTTTCAACCTCTAAGGGAGGTTCTTCGCTATCATCCACTTCCGAGGCATTTTGGACCTCTAAAGCTTTATGTATTTCTCCCATTTGTGATTGCAACCTTTCAAGCGCCAACTCAATTTGGAGACTTGTTTCCAAGAACTCCTCCAAGTATTTTTACTCTTTGTTTCCTTTTTCAAGTAGGCATTCCATCATTAGCTTGAAATATGCATTTTGAGCATGATCAACTTCTTTCACTTCCATATCTCTATAATTATCAAAATTAAAAGTAGAATCGTCATAGTGGGGGTTCGGGGAAGGGAAGGACAAATAAGCACAATAGCCCAATGGCCATTTTACCACCAAACTTATCACATATACTTCACTCATAGGTTTAAAATTGTGTGCACAAGGGCCAGTTTTTATTATATGATGCCATTTACAAAACCTGAGAAAATAAACAAAGACAACAAAAATAACTACGCAAACATTCACAAGTTTGGACCAAAGCAAGTATGCTTACTTCCCAAACTAACCCAAATACACCAAATTATTTCCCGGCAACAATGCCAAAATTGATAACGTCCAAATCCACTCCTCAAAGAAAAGTGTACACGGTCATATGAAATATAACTAACCCAACTATAAGCCGGAGTTGAATCCCACAGAGAACAATATTAAGATGATTAAGCAAGTAAGAGATTTATCACTTTCTATGCTAAGGCAAACAATTGATAAGAGTTTTGAGAAAATTATAAATAACGCGGAAATGTAAAGTAACTTATAAAGTAAGTAAGATGATCAATAGTTACAAGAATAGATGCAAGGGAAATTGCTCTCAAGTAACAATCCAATATATTTCACGATTTTATAAATAAGAGCGAGTTATGTTAATTAGCCTCGGATTAAATTTTATATTAGCTTCCTTCGAAGACTAACTAGAGTACCTAATCAAATATTCCTACATCAAGTAGGAGCATTAAGTATACAAGAATGTGGCTACAAGTAGTTCGGTCCTATTCCTAGGTCGAACCTATAAGATGAGGGTCAATGCCTCAAATTATTTTTAACTAATCTTTTCCAACTCCGAGTTTGTCTTTTCCAAGTTAAAACCAAAGTAAATGAGCGAGTCTTAGGTTTCCAAGTTTAAACCAAAGTCAGTGCCTCATATACTATGATGCCATCACAAACTAACACTCATCAGTGTCTCACCAACTCAGCGTGTACGCTACTAAGAGAGAAACATAGGAGGGTGACCCTAGGGGTGGATCTGTATCCGTACGTATACAATAGAAACCCCATGCCATATTAATATCAATATCACAATAACCACATGGCTGAAACCTCGTGGAATCACAAAATCAATCCGCTCATAATGTCTAATTGTGCCATAACCATTGCAATTCAAATCAAGTTCTTCATCTCTAAGGATGAATACACGCACTCACGAAATACCTAATAAGATGCACATGGATATAATAAATAAAAATGTGGATGTGTGTTCACGATATGAAGTATGACTATGGCTAAATCAAATATATTAATAATCTTAATAATAGCCTATCAGGCCCAAATAAGATGGTAGAAAAGTTTCATCACAAAAGCTCTAGTCCCAATAATGACATTGTCGATCCTCCGCCTAAAACATAGAAAAAGTAAGGCAAAGCTGCAAATAACTTGGAGAAGGAGGTGATAGATAAGATTCGTGACAAACATTATAGTTCAGAGAATACCTTCATCGACCCTCCACCTCAAAACATAAAAAATTAATCTAAAGCTGCAAATGCCTCGCCGGTAGGTAATGATTGGGGAGTTTGGTTTAAGAAGTTGTTAGATGGCCAAGAGAAATTGAAGAAAAAAGTAGTGTTGTTGAAGAAGGAATATAAGAATGAACTTGGGGATTTAAAGAAATATCTTGCTGATAATTTTAGGAGGTGTTCAATGCCATTGATTTAATGAAGAAGAGAAATTCAAAGGTATACCAGTATACATTTTCGATTTTCTATTTTTTGCTAGTTTTGAAGTTAATAAGCCTTTCTTACAATTTTAAGGTAGCACCATCATAATAGAGATGTCAAAATATAGCAAGATAGTTGATGGGGATACTAATAAGGACGTGTTGGTATAACGATCCAATATCTCATCAATGGTCATGATGACACCTAACCCTAACTAGCTAGGTAAACCAATAATCATAATAAAATAAAACAAGACAAACAAGAATAATTCGCTATCAAGATATAGATAAGACATAAATAAGTCTCAAACCATCAACCAGATACGAAAATATAATAACAATCTCCCAAAACCTGGTTGTACAAAGTCATGAGCAACTAAATAGCGTACAACTGAGTCTCAAAGTAGAACAATATTAACTGAATTAAGAAACAGTAAAATGAATAAGAAGGGGGCTCCATAAGCTACGAATCAGGAATGGTAGCTCACCACAAAATCTCCAAGTGTAGCTACTAAATGCCCTCTTGAGTGATGTTGGGATAGATACCGAAATCTACACAAAAATATGTAAATGTGTAGTATGAGTACAAAAATTATGTGTATTCAACAAGTATGAAGTCTATTCTCGAAGAAGTAGTGGCGACAATTCGACAAAATTATGATACTCACTTTCTCAACCTGGACAGTTCTTAATAGCATGAAATCACAGAAAATAACCAAGGGCAACCAATATGATAATGAGGTGCAAAAGTCAGAGATTAGATAAGCATGCTTTTCAAACAAGATAACCAAAACACAATTCAATTGCTAAGCCCTCATATAAAGACGATGCGTACCATGTAGCACCTATATGAATGCTTCTGAATGAGTCTAGGATGATCATGCATGCTCAAGACTCAATCATAACCACTAACTAGCACATCCCATGTTCTCTAACATAATACAACACGTCCCACGTGCTCCAGCATAATATGCATAACACCTACGCTCATAGGGCCCAGTGCAACATAGGTGATCACCTGACTCTGGGGACAAATTCATATCCAAACACCGCACAAAAAATCACCGTGCCATAAGATATTAGTATCACAATAACTGTATGGCATAAACTATCATGCCATAACAATATCAATATCAATCTACTCATTATGTCTCAGTGTGCCATAATCATATCAATTCGTATCAACATCGTCATCTCAAAAATGTATTCATATGTTCAAGAAATAATCAATAAAATATAATAGGTCATAATAAATAAAGAACTGGATATCTGATCATAATATAAAGTATGACTACGGCTAAAACAAGTGTATCAATATTCCAAGAATATCTCATCACTCCCAAATAATATGTTATAAGCTAAAACATAATTTCTTGCATGAATAAATAGACTCACGTATTCATGCAATCAAATAAAACATAAGTCAAGAAGAACAAATAACCAAACAAGGCAATAAAAATCCTAAAACTACATCAAACATGGTATTGCTTTAGTGTACGTATATACGCTCATCACTTCGCATATACGTCACCCCTAAATCACATCACATGTAACACACACATCCAATTTGTAGAAAATTCCATTTTAACAAGGTTAGACAAGAGACTTACCTCCTATCGGGATAGTTTCAACCGTTAAATACCGCTATTGCTTTCAAATTCTCCTCCAAACGTCCCCAAGTCTAACCAAACAATACATAACAAGGTCAAATAAAGTCATAAAAATCAATTCCAAATAATAAACTTTTAATCTTTAATAAAATATCAAAATCAACAAAACGTCAACCTAGACCCACATGGTTAGAACTCGAGTCCATGGTCAAATCCCATTGACCCATAACCCCACGAGTCCACATTTGTGATTAATTTCAAAATTCAGGCCTAGATCGGTGTTAAAACCCCCAAAATATACTCTCTTAAGTTGTAAATAAAATCCCCAAAATTTACCCTTTAATTCCATGTTTTAGGTGTAGAAATCATGGTGAATCAAGATACATATAATCAAAATCAAGTAAGAATTACTTACCCTCAAGCTTAGGGTGAAACTCTCCTCAAACATCGCTTCCTCCCTAAGTTTAGGTCTCAAAAATGGTGAAAATGAGGTAAATCTTGACATTAAATACTCGTGGGTCGAATTCCTTTGTTGCGATCGTGACAAGCCTCATGCAATCGCGATGAACCATCTTCCCTAATCTACATGATCACGTACCTCTGCACGCGAACACGAAGAGAAACCCCCTGGGCGCCCTGAAGCCTCCTACGTGATCGCAAACCATCCCACGCGATCGTGATGCATTATAAGACAACACTAAGAAACCACAAACCTTCCTACGCGATGTAAAGAACAAAAGCTCCCCCTACTGAAACCTTTAACTTGATCATGTCCCTAGACACGCGATCGCGATTCCCATTCCTGAATGTAGAAAACCAGCAATCCAACTCAAGCAAAAATGCTATGAAACCACCCCGAAAATTACTCGAGCCTCCCAGGACACCGTCCAATCATCCTAACTAGTCTGTATACCCTATACAAACTTGTGAAAAGGATAAAAATACCAAAAACAACATCAAAACCAAGAATCAAGCATCAAATCAAAAATCTCAAACTTTCTTAAGTTCAAAATTCCAACTTTCGACTAGAAGCGTTAAATCATGTAACGACCCGACCGGCCATTTTGAATATTGTATCCCCGTTCCCCCATTTATTACTTTTTGTATGTTCAATTATGGTTATGTGACTTGGCGGGGTAATTCGTTTGGTTCCAGGGATGCTTCGGAATGAATTGGGATATTTAGTCCCAAGGTTGGAAGCCTAAGTTAAAAGAGTTGGCCGAATGTTGAGTTATGTGTAAATAATTACGGAATGGAGTTTATATGGTTCTGATAGCTCCGTATGGTAATTTTGGACTTAGGAGTTTGTCTGGATATCGATTTGGAGGTCCGTAGGTGGTTTTGGCTTGAATTGGCAAAAATTTAAAAGTTGAAGGTTTGGAGAGTTGAGAAGTTTGACTGAGAGTTGACTTTGTTGATAGGAGGCTCGGATTTTGGTTCCGAAAGTTAGAATAGGTCCGTTGTGTCATTTATGACTTATTTGCAAAATTTGAGGTCAATCGGAGTTGGATTGATAGGTTTCGGCATTGATTGTAGAAGTTGAAAATCCATTAGTTTCAATAGGCTTGAAAATGGGTACGATTAGTGTTTTTGATATTGTTGGATGTGATTTGAAGCCTCGACTAAGTTCGCATGATGTTACAGGATGGGTTGGTATGTTTGGATGGGGTCTCGGGGGCCTCGGGTGTGGTTCAGATTGAAATCGGATTGAATTTTGGACTTGTGAAATTTCTGTTGTGATCAGTTCTGGTGCAACCGCACCTGCGAAAAATGGGCCGCAGGTGCAGAGCTGCAGAAGAGGCCAAGGGGTCACAGAAGCAGCTCTGAGTGAGTTGGCAAATTTCACAAGTGCGAGTAAGATTCCGCACCTGCGAGCTCGCAGATGCGGTAGGATGGTCGCAGAAGCGGAGGAGGAGTTGGAGTGGTAGGTCCGCAGAAGCAAATATTTGTGCACAGAAGCGCATCCGCAGGTGTGGGCTTGGAACCATAGATGCGGTTGGCCGGCTTTTACTTGACTTCCGCAGATGCGGATTTGTAACCGCAGAAGCAGTTTTGCTGAACAAAAGATATAATCGAGGGTTTTGAGTCTCTTCTTCATTTTTGGACTTAGGGAGCTCAGATTGAGGCGATATTTGGAGGGGTTTCCACCAAGATTGATGAGGTAAGTGGTTTTTGATCACTTTTGTCCATGCACATTGAATACCCATTAATTATTTCACCTATTTATTATGAATCTAATTTAGAATTTGGGGATTTTTGACCTATGTATTGGAGAGTAAGATTTGGGGATTTTAGGGTCGATTTGTGGTTGTAATTGGATGATATTGGTATTGTGGGACTTGTTATTGAATGGGTGTTCGGAGTTTTTGAATTTTTTCAGGTTCTAAGGCGTGGGCCCAGGGTTGACTCTTTGGGTTTTGTTAAAGAACTTAGCTTTATAGTTTGGGATCAATTCCTATAGCTTGTATTGATTATATTAAGTTGTTTGTAACTAGATTCTAGTTGTTCGGTGGTCGATTCGCGAGGCAAGGGCTTGTTGGAGTTGTGATTTGCGCAGTTTGAGGTAAGTAACACTTCTAAACTTGGTACTGAGGGTATGAATCGCTAAAATACGTGTTATGTGGTTGGTGTTGAGGTGATGCACATGCTAGGTGACAGGCGTGTGGGCATGCACCGTTAGAGTAATTTAGTTGATTCTGTGGTACTATGTAGTTATCAAATATTGTTGCTATCCATGTAATTCTTACGTGTTAGAGTAATTCAGTTGCGATCCATGTTAAAAATCATGTTTAGGCTATATGCTTATTCTTTTGGGACCCACTGAGGTCTTTTATGTTGTTGAGTTATTTACTTAAAATGCAATTATGTACACAGTCACATTCATTCATTTGCATATCATATCTCAGTCACTGTTATCATTTACTATTATATCATGTTATCATTGTTCGGGCTGAGTGGCATGAGATTTGTGAGCCCGTGAGACTGGAGAGATTGATGACTGAGTTGGGGCATGCGATCCAAATTTTGAGTGATATATATGGGATCGGGCTGCACGCCGCAACAGTTATTTATGGGATCGGGTTGCACGCCGTTGTAAGGCCTAGTAAATGTTTGCAAAGGAATTTTAGGTTTCATGGTGCCGAGGTAGACTTATGCATTGATGATTGTAGACTTTTTGGGTTGAACAGTACGTTGGGGAGTTGAACAAAATCTGTGGAAGTGTAGGGCATTTCTGCGATTCATTCTGCGACCGCAGAATCACTCTGCGGGCCGCAGAGTGAAGTAGAAACTTGAGCTAAATTTTGAGGACCATTATGCGGCCGCAGAACCATTCTGCAGACCGCAAACCGGTCGCAGAATAAGGCAGAATCGCCCAGTTCTAGAGGACAATTGTGCGGTCCATTTTGCATACCGCAGAAGCATTATGCGGTCGCATATGCGACTGCAGATCTGTGACAGGGTTCCATTTTTCTGATTTTTATATCCCGATCCCATTTTTATAAAAAGGCTTTGGGGTTCATTTTTAAGGGTTTCATCTGATATTTTTAGAGAGAGGTGAGAGTATCTTAGAGAGAGAAAGAGAAGACCTAGCCATTTTGTTCATCAATTCTTGCTCAAGGCTTGAATATTTCACAAGGATCTTGCTAGGGCTTCAAAGAGGTAAGAATTTCTTTCCTCAATTCTTCAATTTCTAGTTTGGGGTAAAAGATGGGTGATTGGGAGTATGATTTTTGGGTGTGAGAGTATTATGTATACATGCATGTACCAATAAGGTTTGTGGGAATATTGTTGAGCTCAAATAAGTAAAGATTGGATTGTGGAATGAAGGAAATCTTGTAGAAGAACCTTGTAGCCAAATTTGCACACCTAGTGTTTGATAGAATGATCAAATGAGCTGAAACCATGAATATCTTCCTAATTTGTGTTCAATTTTGTTATGTCTCAAAATAGATTGGAATTGCTAGGATTTTTGGAATGTTGTATTAATATAAGGAAAGCTCAAATCGAGGTATGTTGGCTAAACTCCTCTCTTAGAATTGAATTCCACGGTATTCATGCAATTTATCTAAGTCCCGAGTTGTTCATTATAAAATTGGCTATTCCGAATAAGCTTGTGTAGAAAGATATATGTTCAATATGTATCCCAAATGATTTTATCATGTTATGTTGTCATTTGAGAATGTGTTCAAAGTATGGGTTGTGCATTAAAAGTGTTCGACTTCAAGTCAAGTTCAAACAAAGGCTATTATGACAACATTTGTGAAACGTTTCTATGTGCCTAAGACTCTTAATTGCTCACATATGTACTAAAAACCTTGATTTTAAATGCCTTGTTGTTGATAATGATGATGATGTTTGAAAGTGAAAAAGGTGAGCATGAAATACTAAATACAGCCGATGTGCCAAGAATGATTTTAAAATTGTGGCCATTAGTGCCAATGAAATGAAAAGATATGAAAGAAGTATGAAATGAGATGATTGGTAGAAAAGGATGATGTCGCTCCACACATCATTGTGGTGAGACAGCCTAGCCGATCGGGTCTTGATCGGACGCCATGCCGCACACATGGTGGTGATTGTGCTGGAAATTGTAATTGAAATTGTGATTGTGGTTGATGTCTCGGATGAGATGGCCTAGACGATCGGGTCGTGATTGGACTCTATGCTAAAAGTACGGTGGTATTGGTATTGTGAACGGTGGCATATTGGTACTAAATATCTCCCAACTTAAGACATGGAAATTTATTTGAACCATGTCTTGATCCTAATTTGAGGTTTGATGTTGTTTGTGGCTTCCACTGATATTATGATTGTTCTTGCTTGTATTATTTATCATTCTATTGAGAGGGTATTTTGACATTCATACTAGTACTATTTCATATGTACTAACATCCCTTTTGTCGGGGACGCTGCATCTTCAATGGATGCAGGTGGCTCCACAACAGGAGACATTGATCAGTGATAGCGGTACACCCTCTTCCCAGCTGACTTGGTGAGCCCCACTTCATGTCGGGGTCATGTATGTTTTATTCCTCGTGTATTGTGTTTGAGGTATAGTCGGGGCCTTGTTGCCGACACCTACATAGTACTCTTTCGTATCTATTAGAGGCTCCGTAGACATAGTGTGGGTTGTATATTAGTATTGGGGAAGTCAAACAAGTTATTTTGTGTTTGAATTACTTATTCCACTTCAGACCATGAAAATGTGTGTAATTTGAGACTTTAAAATAATGTAACTAATGGTAATGAATTGGCATTGTATACATGATCTCTTTATTATGTAATTAACGAAAATATGTATTATCTTTATTCATAAGTGAGTTTGCATAGAAAGTATCTAACAGGCTTGCTTGACCGAGTTCACTCGATTGAGCATCGGTCGCGCTCCCCGAGTTCGAGGCGTGACAACCACAACAGGCCTTATTAGTCATTTATGGGATCGGGCTGTACACCGCAACAAGCTTTATTGACTCATTATGGGATCGGGTTACACGCCGCATCATGCCATGTTGGTTGTATATTAGTACTTGGGCAGGATCTGCCCCTCTAAAGTCTGATGTACCAGCGGTGAGCGCAAGTACCATAGAGTGCTGAGTGATTTAGTGTGATGAGAGGGAGTTGAGACAGTCAGATTGAGTACTCTGAGAGCGTGAGTACCTGAGAGTATCATTGTGATGTATTGCATTTGACATGCATATTCGACATGTAGACATAGTGATGTAACATTCCTCATACTAGCTGTACTTGGTATATTTTATCAGTGTTGAGCTTAAATTGTTGAACTTGAAAGCATGTCTAAATTTATGTACTGTGTACGAATTGATTATGGAATTTCTCTGAGTTATTACTTCCATTTCCCTATTGTCATTATCTGGATTTAGACTGTACCTTTCAAAGCTCGTCATAGCTTTCAGCCTAAGGTTAGTCCTGTTACTTATTGAGTACATTAGGTTGTTGTACTCATACTACACTCTGTACTCCGTGTGATGATCCAGGTACATCTGGACACGACGGTTGCTAGATTTGGTGCAGTATCTTCTCGGAGACTATTGAGGTAGCTGCTATGACTCCTGCAGACCTTGGCTCTCCTTCTTTTTAGTTTTATTCTGTACTGTTCTATTTTTCAGTCAGTTGTATTGGAGGTTTATACTGTGTTGTCACTTAGTAGCTCATGTACTCAGTGACACCCAAATTTTAGGTATTGTTATAGTTGAGTCGCAGCTGTTCTTGTCAGTTATTTATGAGAATTTCACTGTTGAACTTATTAAATCATGTTCTTAATTTAAAATGCATAGTTATTTTGTGATTGTCGGCTTGCCTAGTAATGTGATAGGTGCCATCATGACATGTTGAGATTTGGGTCTTGACAAGATGGTATCAGAGCACTAGGTTACTTAGGTCTCACGATTCATGAGCAAGTTTAGTAGAGTCTTGCAGATCGGTACAGAGACGTTTGTACTTATCTTTGAGAGGCTACCGAACCATTAGGAACTTCACTTTCTTGTATTCTTGTCCTGCGGATTTGTTGATTCTGGAAACTAAACATCTATTATCTTATTATCTCATAGATGGTGAGGAAACGTGCAACCAGATTGGGCGAACGGCCACCAGTACCACCATCTAGGGTCACGGTAGAGGCCGAGGTGCAGTTCGTACAGTAGCTAGAGCAGCACCTGTGGAGCCACCAGTTACTCCAACTCAGGAGCAGATACCAGATTTGGCTGAGCCAGTAGGACTAGCTCAAGCACCAGCTGTGCCCATTGTGATTCCAGGCCTTCAGGAGGCTTTGGCCTAGATATTGACTGTATGTACTAGCCTTTCTCATACGGTTTCAGTTCCAGCCGCACCAGCCACTTCTCAGGCCGGGGGAGGTGCTAGACTCCCGCCGGTCGTACACTAGAGCTGGTAGTTCAGAGGCTTCAGACACCTGGTTACTACCAGCCCAGCCAGTTACAACTACTCAAGCCCAGGTTGGTCCACCTATGAGTGACGAGACTCAGGCCTCCAGATTCTGGTAGGGCTGAGTCAGAGGATGCTCATGATTTCCTAGACAGGTGTAGCATATCCTTCGCACGGTGAGTATTCTCAAGACTAGTGGAATCTCATTTACTACCTTTCAGCTGTCGGGGGAAGCCTTCAGATAGTGGGAGGCCTATGTGTTGAGCATGCTAGTTAGCGATGCACCACTTATGTGGCATGATTTCTCAGTTCTCTTCTTAGAATTTTGTTCCACAGACCCGCATGGAGGAGTTACATAGGTAGTTTCAGAAGCTACGCCAGGAGGGTATGTCAGTGACCTTGTATGAGATGAGGTTTTCAGAGTTGGCTCATCACACGATCTGGCTGGTTCCCACAGAGAGGGAGAGGATTAGGAGGTTCATTGATGGCCTCAACAATAGACTACGCTTCGTCATGACTCAGGAGATTGCATCAGGTGCTAGGTTCGACGAGGTGGTTGATATTGCTAGGCACCTAGAGCAAGTTCGTAGTTAGGAGCATGAGGAGAGGGAGGCCAAGAGGCCTCGTGGTTTGGGTGGTTTCAGCGGTGCCTCACCTGGAGGATAGTCCCACCACAGTAGGGGTCGTCCTTATAGGCCCGCTCGGATGGCTCATTTTGTTCATCATGGTATATCAGCTAGTCGTGGTTCATATAGTGCTTGTCCGCGTTAGTCATCTCTCAGTGCCCTCCCAGCTCAGAGTTCATCCCGTGCTCTATCAGTCCAGGTTTCATCTGTACCAGGTCCTTCTAGTAGTTATTCTATTTCTCGGAGTCCAATTCAGTACCAGCCGCCATTCCCAGTAGGGTAATTTCATATCTGAAGGCCCAATGAATGGTAGGGAAGGGGTGCTTGTCATATTTGGCTTTTGTGAGGGATGTTAGTGCTGATATGCTTACCATTGATTCTATTCCGGTAGTGCGAGACTTTCCGGATGCATTTCCTATAGACTTGTCGGGTATGCCACCCGACAAGGACATTGATTTTGGTATTGACTTGGTGCCAGACACTCAGCCTATTTCTATTCCTCTGTATCATATGGCACCAACAAAGTTGAAGGAATTGAAATAGCAGCTTTGGGAGCTTCTTGATAAAGGGTTTATTAGGCCTAATATGTCTCCTTGGGATGCACCTGTTCTGTTTGTGAAGAAGAAGGATGGTACTATGCGTATGTGCATAGATTATAGGCAGTTGAACAAAGTTACAATTAAGAACATGTATCCTTTGCCGCACATTAATGACTTATTTTACCAGCTTCAAGGAGCTGGAGTGTTCTCTACTATTGATTTGAGGTCTGGGTATCACCAATTGATGATTCGGGACTCTGATATCCTGAAGACGGCATTCAGGAATGCTATGGCCATTACGAGTTACTTGTGATGTCTTTTGGGCTGACTAATGCCCTAACAATATTCATGCATCTGATGAATAGTGTATTCCAATCATATCTTGATTCATTTGCCAGAGTATTTATTAATAATATCCTGGTGTACTCACGTATCAAGGAGAAGCATGCACAACATTTGAGGATTGTACTACAAACGTTGAAGGAGAAGAAACTTTATGCTAAATTCTCCAAGTGTGAGTTTTGGCTCGGTTATATGGAGTCCTTGGGGAACGTGGTGTCCAGTGAGGGGATCAAGGTAGATCCAAAGAAGATTGAGGCGGCTCAGAGTTATCCTAGACCGTCTTTAGCTACTGAGATTCAGAGTTTTCTTGGCTTGGCCAAATATTATCGCCGCTTTGTGGAGGGTTTCTCGTCCATTGCAATGCCTTTGACTAGGTTGACCTAGAAGGGTGCCCCATTCAGGTGGTCTGATGAGTGTGAGGAGAGCTTTCAGAAGCTTAAGACTGCCATGACCACAGCTCTAATTCTAGTTTTTCCTTCAGCTTCAGGTTCATATACAATGTATTGTGATGCTTCTCGGATTGGTATTGGGTGTGTCTTGATGCAGGGGGTAGAGTGATTGCTTATGCTTCATGCCAATTGAAGCCCCATTAGAAGAACTACCTCGTTCATGATTTAGAGTTGGCAGCCATTGTCCATGCATTAATGATTTGGAGGCATTATCTCTATGGCATGTCTTGTGAGGTATTTATAGATCACCGGAGTCTACAACACTTGTTCAAGATAAAGGATCTAAATTTGAGGCAGCGTAGATGGTTGGAGTTGTTAAAAGACTATAATATTACCATTTTGTATCATCCCAGGAAGGCCAATGTGGTGGCTGATGCCTTGAGTAAAAAGGCGGTGAGTATGGGTAGCCTTGCTTATATTATTGTTGGTGAGAAACCGCTTGCATCAGATGTTCAGGCCTTGTCCAATCCGTTCATGAGGTTAGATGTTTCAGAGCCTATTCAGGTTCTAGCTTGCATGGTTTCTCTTTCTTCTTTATATGATCACATTAGAGACCGTCAGTATGACGACCCCCATTTGCTTGTCCTTAAGGACACGGTTCAGTACGGTGATGCCAAGGAGGTTTCTAATAAAGATCATGGGGTATTACGGATGGAGGGTCGGATTTATATGCCCAATGTGGATGGGTTACGTGAGTTGATTCTTGAGGAGGCCCACAGCTCGCGGTATTCCATTCATCTGCGTGCCACAAAGATGTATCAGGAATTGAGGCAGCACTATTGGTGGAGGAGAATGAAGAAAGATATAGTAGAGTTTGTAGATCGATACTTGAATTGTCAGCAGGTGAAGTACAAGCATCAGAGGCTAGGTGGTTTGCTTCAGAGGCTTGAGATTCCTGAGTGGAAATAGGAGCGTATCACCATGGACTTCGTTGTTGGACTATCACGGACCTTGAAAACATTTGATCCTATTTGGGTGATTGTGGACCGGTTGACTAAGTCCGCGCATTTAATTCCAGTTGGGACTACCTAGTTTTCAGAGCGGTTGGCTGAGATCTATATCCGCGTGATTGTTTGTCTTCACGGTGTGATAGTGTCCATTATTTCTGATCGGGGAACGCAATTCATATCGTAGTTTGGGAGATCAGCGCATCGAGAGTTAGGCACACGGGTTGAGTTTAGTACAACATTCCACCCTCAGACGGATGGACAGTCTAAGCACACCATTCAGATATTGGAGGATATGCTACGCGCTTGTGTTATGGATTTTGGGGGTTCTTGGGATCAGTTTCTACCTCTTGCAGAGTTTGCCTACAACAACAGCTACCAATCGAGTATTCAGATGGCTCCATATATGGTCTTATATGGGAGGCAGTGTCGATCTACAGTTGGGTGGTTTGAGCCGGGGGAGGCTAGGTTGTTGGGCATAGATCTAGTTCAGGATGCCTTAGAAAAGGTCAAGTTTATTCAGGATCGGCTTTGCACGACACAGTCTCGATAGAAGGGTTACATCAATCGAAAGGTTCGTGATGTTGCCTACATGGTGGGAGAGAATGTATTGTTTAGAGTTTCACCCATGAAGGGTGTTATGAGGTTCGGGAAGAAGTGCAAGTTGAGTCCTTGGTATATTGGCCCTTTTGAGGTGCTTGAGAGGATTGGAGAGTGTTACACCCCATATTTTCGTATGTAAAAGTGCGTCGTAAGCAAACTAATGTAAGACCAAAAATGAGATCGTCTTTGGAAGTATATAAAGTAAGTTATCATGTTACCTCGTAGGTTACAAATATTTAAAATCATGAACAAGTATAAAGATGGTTGGAAGGTTCAGAAGCTAAGGAATTGAAGAAAATAATATTTCGTCGAAAGTCGACAAGTTAGGAATGTTATAAACCGTACCTTTGGGGTGAGACTAGGGTTCTTAATATGATAAGAAGGTTGTGTTATGAGTTATGTTAGTTGTATGATTGTCTTATGTTATGTTTTGAGCTCAAGCGAGTTGTGGAACAAAAGTCGATGAAAGTCATCACAAGTTACGTTCATATGTTTTATTGAAATTTGGGGTCCAATGTAACTACAATTTTCTCCCAATATACTTCGAGTTACGAGGTATTCCACCCATCAAATTGAATATCTATGAGTCTATTTTCAAACTTATTAAACCATTTGTCAATACGACATCGGAGTAGAGAGATATATACATTTGTGCGAGACTGCACAGACTGCTAGGTGACAAGTAGGCATGTCACCTACTTGCTTAAATGAGAGGATTATGTGCAACACCCCAGAAAATTTTGAAGTACTTAAGTGTAAAGCCCCGAAAATTTTTGCAAATGAATTCAAGGTTTCGTCGTGCCAGAGTAGGCTTACGTGTTTGAGTATTGTATAAAATCTTCGCGCCTCGTAAGCTCGTCATGACTCAAACTCTTTGGGTAGAACAATGCATTAAGGGATAAAGGAAACTTTTTGGCAGAGAAATGCGTTTCTGCTTTCCATTATGCGACCGCAGAATCACTCTACGGACCGCATAATGGCCGCAGAGTGAGGCAGGAAAGGGGCAGTTGTGGATGCCATTCTGCGGTCGACTATGCGACTACAGAACTGTTCTATGGTTCATTATGCGACCGCAGAACAGGTCTGCGGGCCGCATAGTGACCGCACACCTAGGCAGATGTTTCCCATTTCTGGAGGCCAATTGTGCGGCCGATATGCGGACCGCAGATCCTATTCTGGGGCAATATTTTTGGGTTTTTATAACCTGACCCTACTTTGTTAAATAGATGATTTGTACAAGTTTTTAGCTAAACTCTTATATTTTAGAGAGAAGGGAGAGTGTCTTAGAGATAGAGGAAACCCTAGGCTAAATTTTCATCAATATTTGCCCAAATCTTGGAGGATTAACAAGGAAAACTCACAATGTCTTCATCATATAGGTAAGATTCTATACCCTAACCCTCCATCTTGAATTTTATCTAGAATTGGGTAATTTGTAAGATACTATTTGGTCATGGGAGTTGGTTATTTTGAATTCATGTGTTATCAAAGGGTGTAGGAAAATTGTTGAGCTAAAAATGATAAAGAATGAGTTCTGGGATGATGGAATCCTCCATAAAGGGGACCTTGAAACCTTAATGCACACCTAGTGTTTGATAAAATGCTAAAATGAGCTAGGACTATGATCATCTTCCTAATTTTGGTTCAATTTGTTATATTTCTAAAATAGATTGAGGTTGCTAAGAATTCTGGAACATTTTAGAGTTTAAGGAAGCTCCATTGAGGTATGTTGGCTAAACTTTCTCTCTTAGAATCGAATTTCATAATGTACCCGTAAGTTCAAGTATGGTTGGCTCAAGATTTCTAATTTCTATATTCAAGGTTATCTCCTATAAACTTGACTATTTTGGATGAGCCTTATGTAGAAAGATATATGTTCAAAGTATGGTTTGCGTATTAAAATGTTATGACTTTGAGTCATATTTTAAATGAAAACTAGTATACCAATTGGGTGAGAAAAACTCGACGTGCTTAAGATTCTAAATTGCTCATATGTGTACCTAAAGTCTTGATTGAAAATATCTTGTTGTTGATATAAAGATGTTTGAAAATAAAATAATTGAATTGGGGATATAGTGTGTGGACAACATGCTAAGAATTTAAGTTATGATTGTGACTAGTAGTGCAAATAAAATGAGAGGATGCGATAAAGAATATGAAATGAGCCTCGACTCAATTGTTTAAAAATGATTTCGAAAATAGAATTGCCTAAAAGCTTTTATACTCAATTCATGCCCAAAAGTGGCTGCTTTAACTAATGCTTTGCTTTATAAATATATCTAGTGTGATTCGAATTCTTACATACTCAGGTGTTTAAATTGTATATTGTCATTTCTGGGAAAGAGTATTGTGAGAATAAATAGTGTATTGATTATTTATGATTTTGATGTGAGGCAGGAAAGGGGCAGTTTTGGATGCCATTCTCCGGTCAACTATGCGACCGCAGAACTGTTCTGTGGTTCATTATGCGACCGCAGAACAGGTCTGCGGTACCGCAGAACAGGTCTGCGGGCCGCATAGTGACCGCAAACCCAGGCAGTGTTTTCCCAATTTTGGAGGCCAATTGTGCGGCCGATATGCGGACCGCATATCCATTCTGTGGTCGCATATCCCGTTCCGGGGCAATATTTTTGGGTTTTTATAACCCGGCCCTACTTCATTAAATAGACGATTTGTACCATTTTTGAGCTAAAATCTTATATTTTAGAGAGAAGAGAGAGTGTCTTAAAGAGAGAGAGAGAGAGAGAGAGAGAGAGAGAGAGAGAGAGAGAGAGAGAGAGAGAGAGAGAGAGAGAGAGAGAGAGAGAGAGAGAGAGAGAGAGAGGAAAC
Source organism: Nicotiana otophora (assembly GCA_000715115.1). Taxonomy (NCBI): domain Eukaryota; kingdom Viridiplantae; phylum Streptophyta; class Magnoliopsida; order Solanales; family Solanaceae; genus Nicotiana; species Nicotiana otophora. Next base: position 116,505 of record AWOL01S0006867.1, on the reverse strand, counting down.
CCTAGGCTAAATTTTCATCAATCTTTGCCCAAATCTTGGAGGATTAACAAGGAAAACTCACAAGGTCTTCATCCTAGAGGTAAGATTCTACACCCTAACCCTCCATCTCGAATTCTTTCTAGAATTGGATAATTTCTAAGATAATATTTGGGCATGGGAGTTGGTTATTTTGCATGCATGTGTTATCAAGGGGTGTAGGAAAATTGTTGAGCTAAAAATGATAAAGAATAGGTTGTGGGATGATGGAATCCTCCATAAAAGGGACCTTGAAATCTTAATGTACACCTAGTGTTTGATAAAATGCTAAAATGAGCTAGGACCATGATCATCTTCCTAATTTTGGTTGAATTTGTTATATTTCTAAAATAGATTGAGGTTTCTAAGAATTTGGGAACATTTTAGCTCCATTGGGGTATGTTGGCTAAACTTTCTCTCTTAGAATCGAATTCCATAATGTACCCATAAGTTCAAGTATGGTTGGCTCAAGATTTCTAATTTCTATATTCAGGGTTATCTCCTATAAACTTGACTATTTTGGATGAGCCTTATCTAGAAAGATATATGTTCAAAGTATGGTTTGCGTATTAAAATGTTACGACTTTGAGTCATGTTTTAAATGAAAACTAGTATACCAATTGGGTGAGAAAACCTCGATGTGCTTAAGACTCTATATTGCTCATATGTGTACCTAAAGTCTTGATTGAAAATACCTTGTTATTGATAATCTATAAAGATGCTTGAAAATGAAATAATTAAATTGGGGATATAGTTTGTGGCAAACATACCAAGAATTTAAGTTATGATTGTGGCTAGTAGTGCAAATGAAATGAGAGGATGCGATAAAGAATATGAAATGAGCCTCGACTCAATTGTTTAAAAATGATTTCGAAAATAGAATTGCCTAAAAGCTTTTATACTCAATTCATGCCCATAAGTGGCTGCTTTAACTAATGCTTTGCTTTATAAATATATCCATTGTGATTCGAATTCTTACATACTCAGGTGTTGAAATTTTATATTGTCATTTCTGGGAAAGAGTATTACGAGAATAAATAGTGTGTTGATTATTTATATGTGCTTGTATTGCTGGTCGGTATGCCCTGTTATTTGGGAAGAAACCTTTTGTGTTTAAAGTTTCCATTACTAATTAACGTGAGGTATATGATTGCTGAAATATTCTATATGTTGATATTTGATGGTGACCTTTGAAATTGAAAGAGGTGAAAGTGTGGAATATGAAATACGGCCACCGTGCCAGGAATAAAGAATCATATGAATGGCCAAATAACCAAGGAAATATTGTTGTTGTGAGTGATTGGAAATACTAATGAGAATTTATATAATGTGAAAGATTTTTAGGTGAGTACAATTATATTTATGTTACCTTTATGTGCAAATCAAATCAAAAAAAAAAATTTGGGAGCATCATTAGCAAAATCGAGGAAGGGTGGGTTATAAGGCCCACACCTGAAACCACACATGCCAGTGTAGGGGTGGATTGTGGTTATTTCCCTTAATTGTGATAAAACTGGTAATAGCTGTGAATTGGAAAATTCAACCCACACGATATATGTGGGAAGGCGGTCTAGCTGATCAGGTGGAGATCGGACGCCATGTTGCGCACATGATGGTACTACTCTTGGTGACAACTTTCTTTCTCATCACATGTCAAACCAAATTGTTCGTGGGGAGATGGCCTAGCCGATGGGGCATGATCGGACTCCGTGCTAAGAAAAATGGTGGTATATTGGTGCTAATGATCTCCCAATCCAAAATTTGTATATGAAGTTCGTATTTTGAAAATCATTATGTTTGAACTAGACATTTGGATATTGTTGATTATGACTTGTTGTTTCTATATGTTTCCTTTTTTTATATGGGCATTCTATTTTGAAAGAGGAATTTTAGCTATACATACTAGTGCTATTCGACAGTACTAATGTCCCTTTTGCTGGGGGCACTGCATCTTTAATGGATGCAGGTGGTTCTACAGCAGGTGGCATTGATCAGTGATAGCTAAACACTCTTTTCAGCCGATTCGGTGAGCCCCACTCCACTTCGGGGTCATGTATCTTTTGTTTATCATGTACTGTGTTTTGAGGTATAGCCGGGGCCTTATTGCCGGCATTTCCATATTACTCTTCCATTGTACTTAGAGGCTCCGTAGACAGGTTGTGGGTTGTGGTTGATGTTGGGAATTGAACTAGAAATGTTGATATTTGGAAATCATATTTTCATTAATTCTATAAACTCGTAATATTTTTGGAAATTATGAATGAAGTTGCTAATGGGAATGAAATGAAAGTTGTTAATGAAATATTACTAGTGTTTGATTAATGGAATACTTCTCCTCTTTATTCATGGTTGAATTTGGGTAGAATGAAATTTATAGGCTTGCTCAGTCGGGTTTACTCAGTTGAGCGCCGGTCGCGCTCCCCGAGTTTGGGGCGTGAAAAACTTGGTATCAGAGCCTAAGGTTTTAAAGTGTCTTAGGATGTCTCGGAGTCATATCTAGTAGAGTCCTTCTTATCGGTGTGTTGTCGACTAAATCTATAATGATGAGGATACTTGGGCATTTAGAAATTTCACACTTCTTTGATACTCCAGATTGTGCCATAGAACTCAAGATAGGGAGCTAATTTCCTCGCCATGTCTCATTTTCCTTATGAGTAACCCATGGGTTCGAGTAAGCAAAAAGGGAATGAAAGAACCAGTTGCTAAGTGAAGTTTCCTTGTCCCTATTAATGTTTTTGTGCCACCAGATCATGTGGTAAGAGCACCTAAGAAACGAAAGAGGGTTGTTTTAACCAATAAGTCGGGATGTTTGATTTGTAAGAAATGCGATTTGGGGACGTGTTGAATGACCCTTGAAATATGTTATGGTTATGGAAAGAGGGGGCACAAGATGAACAAATGCTCTAGGTTGGGTACACCGATCACGGTATACCAAGGTGCGGGAAGGATCATTTGGTACCGTGTTGTAAGCATGCTCAGGAGAGTGTTAGGGGTGGCAGGCTTGGGCAATTTCAAAGGCCCACACAACAAATCGGTATAGAGATTGTTACTCCCGCCATGAAGGCTTGGAGGAAGGATAGGGGGATTGTGTTTATGTATGCAAAAAAGGGTAATTATTAGGTCTATGGGGCGAGTCAGTTTAACGGACCCCATCCTCGTTGTGTGAAATGTAGGAGATGTCATTTAGGGGTATGCCACTATGGTATCAATGTATGTTACGGATGTGGAGTCGAGGGGAATAAATTAAGGTATTGCTATGTCAATCTAAAATCACCATGTAAGTCACTCCTTAGTACATCACTATGAACACCTCATTATTTTTCCTTGTTGTATATACGCATCCATATTGGATATCCCTCATAAACATGGTCTTAACAAGATGTTGAATCACAAAATATTGCATGTACCTACTCTTTGAATGAGACGTAGTATTCGTGAAGCCTCTTGATCACAATTCTCTTATTTACGACCTCTTGAGGAATTGAGTTTTATAATGATTTCTTTGAATTGAGTCACAATCCTAGGGAAATACATCCCACTGGCTTCCCTAAACTTTTCAATCAAATGGATAACATCTGCTAACTTGTGCTTATGCATATACCATCCTAAAGTGTACCTATGTGATATCAAATCCAATGTAAGGCAGCCTAGTGTTGAGATCCTTCTTAAGACACTCTTTCTCTCTCCGGTGTATGTGGCTCATATGGTTTGAACAATCACTCTACTCCTTTGTGATTATTATCATGGAACCTTTCCACTGTCTAGTAACATGAGAGCATATCTCAACACCTATCATGTGCGTACATGTCAATTGAAAGGGGCCACTTGTCCGCATAAAGTTTCTGAGAAATTTGAGATTTATCATAAATTCATCACAGGAAGATCTTGTTGTTTGCCCATTTCAGTATGACTTTCATGTTCACCTAAATCGTCTCACTTTAAGTAGCTCACTTTGCAGTATTGTAGTATTCCATGAAGTGGCCTGGTATTGCATCCTGAGAGTTATTATGGCAGAAATATGTCTATCTCATTGAAAAATGTTCATTTTCTCTAACCAATACATGATTTCATCCCAAATATTTAGATGTCCCAGCTATGTGGTTTCACTTGTGAAAGGTTGAAATTAGATGCTTCCAGATTTTGGCACATATCATGAGTATATTCATTTGAAAGATAGGTTTGTCGCATCTCTAGTTCTCTCATATAGGATCAACTATCGGAAAGGGGTTAAGCTGTCATAATGATAATAATATCACAAGTGTTCAACTTTTGTTTCATCCTTGTAGGCTTGTGGCATAGATTCCTTGTGCTAGTTACTGTTAATAGCATAATGCAACTTCATGTATTTTGAAACACATATCACACAGGGTGCCAGAATATTCTCATTTCAAATCAAACATTTTTTCCCTACAATCAAGTAGGTAACTGGTGTCACGTACTTGACTATTCCTGCTTAAGGATTTCTATTACCGATATACTAGTTAACTTTATGTCTTATTTGTCGAATCAATGATGCCATCACTACGATTAATCTTGTCAGCATATCAGTAGTAAGCTTCATGTCTTTTAGGATATATAAACTTGTGAAAAACTCGGCTCATCCCATTGATGGATTCTTGAATAATTACAGCCAAACCTCGAACCTCGATGTCCCTCCTTGTATTAAATCTATGGGGGTTGAAGGTTCAAACATGTCAAAGAAGAAGCATCATTCTGTGATCAAATATATTGGATAGGATGTTTTATGGTCATATTCAAGCTAGCACATCTTAGACTAATTGTTGGAGGTTGCCAAAGGTTTAGTTTGGGTGTTCCGCGTAGAGATTTAGATTTGAAGAAAGTAAACGGGTTATTCTCAATATTTTCTCCATAAGGATGCTATGTGAATTGTTAATAAAGGTAAAGTATGTGTAGTCACATTAGGCCTTATGAAATCTTGAAGGAAATAGGCCAAACTATGAGTATGATGTTTCCCTATTATTGTTCTCTGTGTACCCGGTGTTTCACATGTCTATGTCTAAGAAGGTAAAGTTAATGGATAATTGGATTATGAGGAGCAACTATTTGATACCCTTGTTAGAAAAGTACAGGAGTTGAGGTTGCCTATGTTAATGTGTTATGGCGAAGTCTGTAAGTCGAGAAGGTCACCTTGAAGGCCGAAAGTGTTGTGGAAAGAAAATATTTTCGCTTGATTGTATAGCAATTGGATTTGATTTGAAAGGTACTTTCTAGGTGTTATGATTTAAAAATTTACAGTTCATGTCCAGATATCACTCTTGATAATATAATGCATGTAATGTTGAGATTAGTCTATTGATATACATTGTGATGCTTTGTGGAGTTGAGGATGTGTTGTTAGGAGTTGTTTTGGTATTACTCTGATAGGTGGATAGGCCCAGTTACAGGGGACACTCTTGCGAAATTTTGGAAATTTAGGGAGTTAGCCAAATCTTAAAACTACTGGAGTGTGTGAACTAACAGTTGGGCCACATTGAATGCTAATGACGGATTTTGACCTTCATTCGAGGACAAATGATCCTAAGTGGAGGGAGAATGTCATACCCCAGAACAGTTCGAAGTATTTAAGTGTAAAGCCCCGAAATATTTTGCAAATGCATTCATGGTTTCGTGGTGCCGAAGTAGGCTTACGTGTTTGAGGATTGTATAAAATCTTCACGGCTCGCAACCTTGCCGCGGCTCGGAATTTTGGGTTGAACACTGCACTGAGGGATAAAAGAAACTTTTTGGCAGAGAAATGTATTTCTGCGGTCCATTATGCGACCGCAAAATCACTTTGCGGACAGTGTAATGGCCGTTGAGTGAGGCAGGAAAGGAGCAGTTTTGGATGCCATTCTGCGGTCGACTATGCGATCGCAGAACTGTTCTACGGTTCATTATGCGACCACAGAACAGGACTGCAGGCCGCATAGTGACTGCAAACCCAGGCAGATGTTTCCTAGTTCTGGAGGCCAATTGTGCGGCTGATATGCGGACCGCATATCCATTCAGCGGAAGCTTATGCGACCGCATATCTTGTTCCTCGGCAACATTTTTGGGTTTTTATAATGCGACCCTACTTCGTTAAATACACTATTTGTACCATTTTTGGGCTAAACTCTGATGTTTTAGAGAGAAGTGAGAGTGTCTTACAGAGAGAGGAAACCCTAGGCTAAATTTTCATCAATCGTTGCCCAAATCTTGGAGGATTAACAAGGAAAACTCATAAGGTCTTCATCCTAGAGGTAAGATTTTACACCCTAACCCTCCATCTCGAATTTTATCTAGAATTGGGTAATTTGTAAGATACGTTTTGGGCATGGGAGTTGGTTATTTTGCATGCATGTGTTATCAAGGGGTGTAGAAAAATTGTTGAGTTAAACATGGTAAAGAATGGGTTGTGGGATGATAGAATGTTCCATAAAAAGGACCTTGAAACCTCAATGCACACCCACCAGTGTTTGATAAAATGCTCAAACGATCTAGAACCATGATCATCTTCCTAAATTTGGTTCAATTTGTTATATTTCTAAAATAGATTGAGGTTGCTAAGAATTCAGGAATATTTTAGAATTTAAGGAAGCTCCATTGAGGTATGTTGGCTAAACTTTCTCTCTTAGACTCGAATTTCATAATGTGCTCGTAAGTTCAAGTATGGTTGGCTCAACATTTCTAATTTCTATATTTAGTGTTATCTCCTATAAACTTGACTATTCCAGATGAGCCTTATGTCGAAAGATATATGTTCAAAGTATGGATTGCGTATAAAAATGTTATGACTTTGACTCATGTTTTAAATGAAAACTAATATACCAATTGGCTAAGAAAAACTCGATGTGCTTAAGACTCTAAATTGCTCATATGTGTACCTAAAGTCTTGATTGAAAATATCTTGATGTAGATAATCTATAAAGATGCTTGAAAATGAAATAATTGAATTGGGGATATAGTGTGTGGCCAACATTCTAAGAATTTAAGTTATGATTATGGCTAGTAGTGCAAATGAAATGAGAGGATGCGATAAAGAATATGAAATGAGCCTCGACTCAATTGTTCAAAAATGATTTCGAAAATAGAATTGCCTAAAAGCTTTTGTATTCAATCCATGCCCATAAGTGGCTTCTTTAACTAATGCTTTACTTTATAAATATATCCAATTTGATTCGAATTCTTACATACTCAGGTGTTGAAATTGTATATTGTCATTTCTGGGAAAGAGTATTGCGAGAATAAATAGTGTGTTGATGGTTTATGATTTTGATGTGTGCTTGTATTGTTGGTCGGTATGCCCTGTTATTTGGGAAGAAACCTTTTGTGTTTAAAGTTTCCATTACTAATAAACGTGAGGTATATGATTGCTGAAATATTCTATATGTTGATATTTGATGGTGATCTTTGAAATTGAAAGAGGTGAAAGTGTGGAATATGAAATACGGCCACCGTGCCAGGAATAAAAAATCTTACGAATGGCCAAATGACCAAGGAAATATTGTTGTTGTGAGTGATTAGAAATACTAATGAGAATTTATATAATGAGAAAGATGTTGAGGTGAGTACAATTGTATTTATGTTACCTTTGTGTGCAAATCAAATCAAAAATATTTTTTTTGGGAGCATCATTAGCAAAACCGAGGAAGGGTGGGTCATAAGGCCCACACCTGAAACCACACGTGCTGGTATAAGGGTGGATTTTGGTTATTCCCCTTAATTGGGATGAAACTGGTAATAGATGTGAATTGGAAAAGTCAACCCACACGACATAAGTGGGAAGGCGGCCTAGCTGATCGGGTGGAGATCGGACGCCATGTTGCTCACATGGTGGTACTACTCTTGGTAACAACTTTCTTTCGCATCACATGTCAAACCACATTGTTCGTGGGGAGATGGACTAGCCGATCAGGCATGATCGGACTCCGTGCTAACAAAGACGGTGGTATATCGGTGCTAATGATCTCCTAATCCAAAATTTGTATATGAAGTTCGTATTTTGAAAATCATTATGTTTTAACCGGACATTTGGATATTGTTGATTGTGACTTGTTGTTTCTATGTGTTGCCTTTTTTTATATGGCCATTCTATTTTGAAAGAGGACTTTTAGCTATACATACTAGTGTTATTCGACAGCACTAACGTCCCTTTTGCCGGGGGCGTTGCTTCTTTATTTGATGCAGGTGGTTCTATAGCAGACAATATTGATCAGTGATAGCTAAACACTCTTTTCAGCTGATTAGGTGAGCCCCACTTCATTTCGGGGTCATGTATCTTTTGTTTCTCATATACTGTGTTTTGAGATATAGTTGGGGCCTTGTTGCCGGCATTTACATATTACTCTTCTATTGTACTTAGAGGCTCTGTAGACAGGTTGTGGGTTGTGGTTGATGTTGGGAATTGAACTAGAAATGTTGGTATTTGGAAATCATGTTTTCATTAATTCTATAAACTCGTAATAGTTTTGGAAATTATGAATGAAGTTGCTAATGGGAATAAAATGGAAGTTGTTAATGAAATCCTATTAGTGTTTGATTAATGGAGTACATATCCTCTTTATTCATGGTTGAATTTTGGTAGAATGAAATCTAACAAGCTTGCTCAGCCTAGTTTTCAGACATACATTATGTATGTCCGAAAATGGGCTAGTTCGGGTCATCCAAAGAGACATGTTAAAGGCCTATTTCCTTCATATATTACACTAATAATAAGGCATAACAACCAGACATAAGCTCCTACAAAATACCTCCCAAATATTGCACACAAACCCTAATTGATTTTCTCTCCTTTACAAGTTCTAGTTGGAGGTAAAACCTAGAGTTTGAAGAACAAGATAGGAGATGAGTTATTCAACAAATAAGGTAAGTTTACTGCTATCTTTCATCCATTGGTTCTGCTGGATATGTATGGAAAGTCGTTCTATAATTATAAGAACTCACGGGACGGTGATCAGAAGCCGTGAGTTCGAGTTATTCACTTGTAGCGGACTGTTTTGTGGACTGTTTCATGTTGTTGTTGGACTGCATGTTTTACTACTGTTTTATGGAGTTTTGGAGGAGAACGGGTATGGATAAACATCGCATAAATTCAGGGTGGTGAGCTGGTCATTCATCGTAACATTTTCAGGATGTTTAACACTACTACGGTGGTCGTTTTATGTATGAAGAGATTGGGGTATTTTGGGTTATTTTTTTGTATTTTATGGTGTATATGAGGTTGGAAAATAATGTATATGTGTTGTTTTTGTTGTGTTCTTAGGTTGTTGGTATTATCTTGAATTTGGAGGGGGTAAGGATTATAGAGGAGATGCTGCCCGTTTTAATACAAAATAAGCGTGTCGTTCATTGTGCGATAGTTGTACCTTTCATAACTTAATGATAGTATTATTATCGTTGTTGTAGATTAAGGTGCGAAGAGGCGAGTTCAACTTGATGATTGGAAAGATTCTGATAAGGTATGTTAAAGTTAAACCTTTCCTTCATTTTGGCATGATCCCGTAACTACATGAGTTTAATAACGAGACATAAAGAGAAGTTCATATTCCTGAACTTATGTACATTATCCTAGTCTCATAAGTTACAGTATTCTCCCTTATCGGGACTTTATATTCAGTTAAGTATTATTTGCTTCCAGTCAAGAGAGTAGAGGGTGTGTGTGTGTATATATATATATATATAATATTACAGTACTTTCACCACTATCGAGCTATAATTGATGGGCAGGCCCATATTGGAAAACCTCTGATCAGATGGTAAGTTATATACCAAGCCTACTGTGGCCGAGCACCTACGAGCGAGCCCAGAATGGCTGAGATACAGATCCTAGTATGGTTGAGTGCCTATGAGCGAGCCTACTACGGCTGAGCAGTTACACGTTTCGAGCCTTATAGAGCCGAACAACTATTTTACTTACTATATTGAGAGAGTTGAGTCAGTATCAGCAACTAAGTATATCTCCAGATCATCTTTGACTCCCAGTTACTTTTAGTTATTATATTATCAGTTTAGTTTAAGATTTCATTTATTCTATTGCCTTACATACTCGGTACATTATCTCGTACTGACGTCCCATTCCTAGGGACGCTGCATTTCATGCATGCAGGTTCGGATAGACAGACTAGTAGACCTCCTCCGTAGGTGCTGTCCATGATCAGCTTGATCGGTAAGCTCCACGTCCTTCAGAGTTGCCGGGTCTAGGGTTTTGAGTACATATTGTGTATATATGTATATATATTATGGGTAGATCGGGGCCCTGTTCCAACCACAGTACATCCATCAGTAGAGGTTTGTAGACATATCTTATCAGTTAGTTCAGTATGTTGGGCTTGTAGGCCTTGTATATATATTTTGTTGGTTTGTCAGATGTAGTAGTTATGACGGCCTTGTTGGTCCAGCTTTATATTCATGTTTAGTCAGAGCTAGTTTCTGTTTAGTTTTATATTTTATTTCACAAATTATCTTGCAATGTGGCACCATGGCCAATGTATAACATTGTATGTTTAGAGTCCCTCAGTCGCAAGTTGGTACGCTAGGCTAAGTGAGGCATCGGGTGTCGGTCCCTCCCCTAGGTTCGAGGCGTGACAGATAGGTGGCCTACATGCTTGCATTGCCACCTAGTCTATCGAGTGTTCACCTAGTGTTTCATGTTTCCATGCTCCGAAATTATTTCGGTGATCCGTCTTATGTTTTGGACTTCAGCACGGTTCAGTTAGATAGGTATTTGACTTATGATGTGGAGCCGGTGGCCATTTTGGATCGGCAGGTTCGAAAGTTGAGATAAAGGAATATAGATTTAGTATAAGTATAGTGGAGAGGTCAGCCAGTTGAGGAGGCTACTTGGAAGACCAAGCGGGAGATGCAGAGCAGTTATCCACAACTATTTGAGACTCCGGATATGATTTAATACCCGTTCGAGGATGAATGTTTGTTTAAGAGGGGGAGAATGTCACGACCTGACCGGTCATTTTGAGTATTGTAGCCTTGTTCCGCCATTTATTGCTTGTTCTATGTTCAATTGTGGTTATGTGAATTGTCGGAGTGGTTGCTTTGGTTCCGTGGATGCTTCAGAATAAATGGGGATAATTAGTCCCAACGTTAGAAGCCTAAGTTGAAAGCAAGTTTNTTCCGTGGATGCTTCAGAATAAATGGGGATAATTAGTCCCAACGTTAGAAGCCTAAGTTGAAAGAGTTGATCGGATGTTGACTTATGTGTAAACGACTCCAGAGTGGAATTTTTATGGTTTTGATAGCTCTGTATTATAATTTTGACTTAAAATGTGTCTGTATATCGATTTGGAGGTCGGTAGGTGGTTTTGGCTTGAATTGGCAAAAGTAAGAAAGTTGAACGTTTGGAGAATTGAGAAGTTTAACCGAGAGATAGCGAACTCGGAATTTGGTTCTGGAAGTTTGAATAGGTCTGTTGTGTCATTTATGACTTGTGTGCAAAATGTGAGGTCAATCGGAGCTGGGTTGATAGGTTTCGGCATCAATTGTAGAAGTTGGAAATTTATTAGTTTCAATAGGCTTGAATTGGGGTGCGATTCGTGTTTATGATATTGTTGGATGTGATTTGAAGCCTTGAATAAGTTTGTATGATGTTTTAGAATGGTTTGACATTCTTGTATGGGGTCCCGAGGCCTCGGATGTGATTCAGATCGAAATCGGATTGGATTTTGGACTTGTGAAATTTCTACTATGATCAGTTCTGGTGCAACCGCATCTGTGAAAAATAAGCCGCAAGTGCAGAGCCGCAGAAGCTGTCAAGGGTTCACAGAAGCGTCTTTAAGTGAGTTGGGGCATTTCTCAGGTGAGAGGAAGACTCCGCACCAACTAGCTCGCAGAAGCGGTAGGATGGTCGCAGAAGCGAAGGAGGAGCTGTAGAGGTAGGTCCGCAGAAGCAGATATTTGTGTGCAGAAGCGCATCTCCGAGTGCGGGATAGGGACATATGCGGTTGCTCGACTTTTAAGTGACATCCGCAGATACACATTTTTGACCGCATAAGCGGTGGTATTGACCACAGAAGTGGTTTCTTAGGATCGGGTTGCATGCCGCAGCAGGCCTTATTAGTCATTTATGGGATCAGGCTGCATGCGGCAGCAGGCTTTATTAACTCATTATGGGATCGGGCTTCGTACCACAGCAGGCCATGTTGGCTGTATATTAGTGCTTGGGCAGGATCTGCACCTTCGGAGTCTGACATACCAGCAGTGAGTGCATGTACCATACAGTGATGCGTGAATGAGTGTGATAAGTGGGAGTTGAGACGGTCGGATTGAGTACTCTGAGAGCGTGAGTACCTAGGAGTATCAATGTGATGCATTGCATTTGACATGCATATTCGACATGTAGACATAGAGATGTTGCATTATTCATGTTATCTGTACTTGGTATATTTTATTAATGTTGAACTTAAATTGTTAAACTCGAAAGCATGTCTACATTTTTGTACTGTCTACGAACTCATTATGGAATTTCTCTGAGTTATTACTGTCATTTCCCTATTATATATGTACTGTCTTTATCTGGATTCGAACTGTACCTTTATGAGCTCATCACTGCTTTCAGCCCAAGGTTATTCTTGTTACTTATTGAGTACATTGTGTCGGTTGTACTCATACTACTCACTACAATTTTTGTGTAGATCCATGTACATCTGGACACGGCAGTTGCTAGATTTCGTGTAGTATCTGCTCGGAGACTATTGAGGTAGCTGTTATGACGCTTGCAGACCTTGACTCTCCTTCCTTTCAGTTTTATTCTGTATTGTTCTATTTTTCAGACAGTTGTCTTAGAGATTTAGACTATGTTGACACTTAGTAGTTCATGTACTCGGTGACACCTGGATTTTGGGGATTGTTATAGTTTTGTCGCAGTTGTTCTTGTCAGTTATTTATGAGAATTTCACCATTGAACTTATTAAATTATGTTCTTAATTTAAAATGCTTAGTTATTTTGTGATTGTCGACTTTCCTAGTAAAGTGATAGGCGCCATCACGACATGTTGAGATTTGGGTCGTGACAAATCAATCCTGGGCCACCGAGGCCCGAACCAAACATATGTACTAGTCCATATCATCGTATGAACCTATTAAAACCTTCAAATCACCAATTCGAGATTGTTTATAATTATGACTTTGGTCAACGTTTCTAACTTTAAGCCTCAACTTGGGAAGTACGTGTTCCAAATCACTCCCGAACCCCTCGGGAACCAAACCACTCATCCTCATAAGTCATAAAACATCAAAACAATCTATGGAAGCATCAAACTTAGGAATGGTGTTCTAGAACTCAAAATGTCACGACCAAAAATCCCACTAGAGCCATAATGGTGCCTAACACTACTTTCTAGGCAAGCCAACAACCAATATGCATAAAGAAACTCCGATAAAAATATTTAAAAACCTCAAATGCAGAATAATATGAGTAACTGAAGTCAAAATAGCGATACAACTGAAAATCGTCCCAAAATCTGGTGTCATCGAGTACATGAGCTCTATAGAGTATAAAGTACAAGATCTTAGAAAAATACAATATTGTTTCAATGACTAACAGCAATAACATGAAATAAGGAGTCAAGGCCTGTGAATGGAATAGCAGTGCTACCTTGGAGTCTACACGCCGATACAGATAACAGATCTCTAGTAATCACCATTGTCAACAACACCTGGACTTGACAATGAAATAAGCTTGCACATAAAGTGCAGAGTATAGTATGAGTACAATCGACCCCATGTACTTAATAAGTAACAAGCCTAACCTCGGGCCGAAAGTAGTGACGAGCTTGGCAAGGTCCAATGCTCATTTCCAATATCCAACAACACAATTAATAGCATAATAACTGCAAAAAGAAAAGCAGCTAAAGTAAGATGTAGTTCAACTTTATCACAATAAGAGGATAAACAAGCATGCCTTTTAAACTATATCACTCCGAGCATAAATTATTCCACAAAAATCACCTAAACATGAATTACCACTTTAAACTACGAATCCAAGCTTTAAACATCAAATAGAGACATCAAGTACCAGTTAGCATGAGAAAGAGACAAACCAATGCCTGCATAACCAGTTTACATGCCAAAATAAACAATACCGTAGTTAAATCATCATGCACACCAAATCTGAGCACATGTTTAGTGCTCGGCACAAGTACGCCCCCCAATCATCATATAAACACACACTTAGCACTGTATGGGTTCCTGATATAAGTCCCTCACCAAGCACATCTTGTGTTCCTGCACCCATAGGTTAATACATGACTCTGGAGGGGCAGGTCCTAGCCCAAGCGCTGATCAGATCAAAAGTCAACGATCATCATCACCCAGTTCAATATGGGGTCTGGCACAAATGTTACCTCACTATCAATACCACTCAGCCTAATATGGGGCATGGCACACACGTTACCTCACTATCAATATCAGTCAGCCTAATATGGGGCCTGGCGCACACGTTACCTCACTATTAATACCACTCAACCTAATATGGGGCATGGCACACGCGTCATCTTACTATCAATATCAACATGGATTTATGGCTCAAGTTTAGTCATTAATCCGCTCAAGTCTCAATGTTCAAGTCTCAATGTGCCAACATCCCACAATATCAAATTCAATATAACAATGCGGATTATGCTAATGGGCCATAAATCTGCTCAAACTCGTGTCACACAAGTAAGGGCACTAACAACATGTGAGATAACATATAAGAAGTGCACCTAGATGGTGATATAACATGCAGATATAATATCGTGACTGAAAAATATGACTACAATCAAGGCAAACCGCTCAACATATGCAAAATAGCTCTATCAAGTCTTACACGGATAAACACATATCCTAGACATGATTTCTAGCGTGAATAACAGCTCAAGTAGTCATACAAGTAGACAAAACACGGTAACAAGGAGGCATGATAGCAAAACAAGGCACATAATAACCTAAAGTCTACTGGGATCATGAATAACTATGGTGCATGCATATACGCTTATCGTCTCGCACGTGTGTCACCCCCAATGTCTTACAAATACCATAGCCAACGGGGAAATTACCCTTAAACCAAGCTTAGGCAAGATACTTACCACAAAGCACAAGAATAAATACTCCAAAAATACCTTGCCTCTCAAATTGGTCTCCAAATATGTCAAATCTAGACAAAAATAACTCAATAACGTCAAACAAAGCCATAGAACTCAATTCCAAACAACAAAGCTTAATCTTTATTCAATTCTCAAAAGGTCAATTAAATTCAATCCGGGCCCACACGGTCAAAACTCGAGTCAAGGGGTAGATTTCGACTACCCATAACCCCACAAGTCCAAATATATAATTAGATTCCAAAACCGAGTCCAAATCGACTCCCAAATCCCCAATTTTCACTCTCTTAAGTTGTAGGAAAACCCTCCAAATTTTCCTCAAAATTTCATATTTTGGGTGTTAATAATCCATGTAGATTCTTGAAATAATGATAGAAATGTGTAGAAAACATTTAGCCTAAAGATTTGTGTGAAAATCCTCTTCAAAAATTGCCCCTCTCCAAGTCTAGGGTTCAAAATATAGGATAATGGGTCTAAGTCCCGAAATGCCTTCCTAATAATGTCACGACCCAAAATCTCTCTAATTCGTGATGGCACCTAACCCAACTCGGTAGGTAAGCCTAATAGTATAAGTCATTATTATGATAAGAAATCAATAGAGATAATAATAAAATGGCCAAAAAAGTTTAATACAATTATCTCAAGGACTGGTAGTACAAGTCACGAGTGACTATGAATAAGAGTAAAACTTTAGTTTGAGGAAAGATACATAATCATCTGTTTGAAATTTACATAAATAGACATATAACTTCTAATATACCACAAACGATTGGTAGCTTGTATCGGGAGTGCTGGTATATTTTCAATACTAGACTCTCGAACTCTGAAGCCACTCTTTGCCGAATATCTGCACGATAGGTATAGAAGTGTAGAATGAGTACAACCGACCCCATGTACTCAGTAAGTATCTTGACTAACCCCGATGAATTAGTGACGAGGTTTATAAGTCAAAAGATACTCACTAATATAACATGTGCAGTTGAATTTGCAATAGAAAATAACCAAGTATATTACAATAACAAATATGGGAAGTAGTAATGATTAAGTAAAAAAGATCACAATCCGTTTCCTCAATATCACAGCCAATCTTGTTCTAACAGCTCTAGTCATGAGCTTAAAGCAGTAACTGCCAAAACAACATAATAAACCCACGAATCTTCATGCTACGAGGAATGGCACGGCAACACCCTTCGTGCACTTACCTCATCCTCAACAAACATGTGCATGTATGTCACGTCAAATGGAATGACAACACATTTAGTGCATTTATCTCATCCTCATCCAGCATATGTATAACAGTACTAATCAGGTAGAATAAATGCCAATAAAAGTAACATCAAAGTATAAAGTACAAAAATAGCAATAACGAATAAGGCAGAGCATATGGAAACAGAAACATATAAGGTAGGAGGCACAGAAGCAACGATGGAAAATAAAGAAGGAGAACATAGATTTTAATAACAAACAAGGTAGAAGGTTTAGATAAAATAACGATGAATGAGCAAAGATATACATGTAAATATATCCAACAATAAAGAAAGTATGAAGGTGAAGAATTAAATAGATAAAAGGCATAGATAGAACAACAATAAATAAGGTAGAAGGCAAAGATGTGACAATAACAAGCAACATAGAAAGCACATGTACAACAATAACAACTCAGGCTAAAGGCAAAAATGTACATGCAAGGGAAAGATAACACAATATAATGCATGTCTCTCGTCCTTGCGAGCACGAAAGCTGTAACACTCCGTAAATTCGGATTAGGTGTGGATGTGTTAAATGAGTATTAATGTGACATTTTATACATATGAAGTCCTATCGGGATGAGTATGGGTGGAAATAGTTATTTTTGAATCAAGACGCAGAGTAGGGTGCATAAGATTCGATATAATCGACTAAGTTTATGAAAGGTCTTTCTTCCAGCCTTAGATAATGCAAGGACATGAAAATTCACATCGTTAGACGGTGCAAGTCCATGAAAGATCACAGCCTTAGACAGTGCAAGTCATTGTCCAGAGCACTAACTTTAGCGCCCTTAACGATGCAAGGTCGTGTAGTTCTGGCACCTCTGATAGCGCCTTGCACTGTTATTTTGGGGCCTCTAAAGATTCCCCACACTGACGATGTTTATCCAAGATACTTTTATTTCCTCCTCAATTTTGGGTCGTGTACACTTATTTAATCCCTACCTAGTTCCCTATACCCCAAACACGTAAATTTGCTCTAGAAAGGGAAGCTCTCAAGAACCCAACTTCCTCCAAGGTCCCTCCATCACTCAAGGTAAGTTCTAATGATTATTAAGTTAATTTTAATTCTTTAATACCTTATTAATATGGTTAAACCCTTCAAATCATTAGATATTCGATGGAGACATCATTGTTGAGAAAATAGACCCTAGAACTCGAATTAAGAGGATTGAACTTCAAAAAGGTAACGCTTCTACTTCTTAATCATTTATAGCTATGAATTGATGAGTTCTTGGGAGAATAGTAAATGGGTTTGATAAAGAGAATCATATGAACTCTGTTAGAGTTTTTGGTTATTGACTTAAGATTGTTGTAAATATTTGGGTGATGAGAAATGGTGTTGGTTACATCTATTTGGGATTGTATAATCACCTAGAAGTAGTAGAATGAGAATTGGGTGACGAAAACACCATTAATAAGGGCTATGAGGCTTTATGCCCATAAGGTGTTTGATAACATGCCTATGTGACTAAAACATGAGCATTGGTGCTAATATTGGTTCCTCTTGATATATATATATATATATATTGTCATATATTATCGTTGAAAGAGGCGACAAATATTGTGATACGCTTAGAAGGCCAGAGTCAAGGTATGTGACGCTAACTCTCTATGTTTGGGAATGTTAATGATTCTCCCTACACTACGTTTCTTTTACAATGTTACTAATTGTCTCAGAAATATAATTAAGCTTAGTTCCTTGAACAGTTGTAGAACTTCTATTCTCTAGCTTCGTAGTTCATTCATGACTTTCATTCCGAACATTGTGAGCTCAGTGCCTAATCAATATAGACTTGTGTTTGATGACCATGAGTCTCAGTCTATATTACTCAGTATGTCATAAACAATTGAAGTTTTAGTTTTCATAATCAGTTCATGAATACATGTCTCAGTCTAGTCCTATTCAGCATTCCAGTATCATGTTACTCAGTATGATTTAGTATTTCAGCATCACGTACTGCAGTATGATTCTTAGTTCCTGAATTTAAATCCCTTAATGTTGAACACCTATATTTAGGTTTGATGATGTATATGCTTTATGCATATTTGGGCATGAGGTTGTAACTTATGCTTTATGCATATTT
>AWOL01S0006867.1:73893-98027 GCA_000715115.1 Nicotiana otophora | reverse complement strand
TATATATATATATATATATATATATATATATATATATATATATATATATCCATAGATTATCGTTGAAAGAGGCGACAAAAATTGTGATATGCTTAAAAGGCCAAAGTCACGGTATGTGAGGCTAACTCTCTATGTTTGGGAATGTTAATGAGTCTCCCTACACTACGTTTCTTTTACAACATTACTAATTGCCTTAGAAATATAATTAAGCTTAGTTCCTTGAATAGTTGCAGAAGTTCTATTCTCTAGCATCATAATTCATTCATGACTTTCATTCCGAACATTGTGAGCTCAGTGCCTAATCAATATAGACTTGTGTTTGATGCCCATGAGTCTCAGTCTATATTACTCAGTATGTCATAAACAATTGAAGTTTTAGTTTTCATAATCAGTTCATGAATACATGTCTCAGTCTAGTCCTATTCAGCATTCCAGTATCATGTTACTCAGTATGATTTAGTATTTCAGCATCACGTACTGCAGTATGATTCTTAGTTCCTGAATTTAAATCCCTTAATGTTGAACACCTATATTTAGGTTTGATGATGTATATGCTTTATGCATATTTGGGCATGAGGTTGTAACTTATGCTTTATGCATATTTGGGATTGAGGTCGTAGTTTATGCTTTATGCATCTTTGGGCCTGAGGCCGTAGTTATGTATACATATATTTGGGCCCGAGGCCATAGCTTGTGCACATATATATTGGGCCTGAGGCCGTAGTTTATTTATTCAGATCAACGGGTGGTTCATCATTTAGAAGAGGGAGTATTCATATCCGTACTTCCTTGTTCAATTATCATTTATTATTTATCAGTTCAGTTATCAGTTATCAGTTCAATTATACGTTATCAGTTCGGTTTCTATTTCAATATTTACAGTTCTTTTTTCAGTTATTTTCCATACCAGTGCAATTCAAATGTACTAATGTCCCTTTCGCCCGGGGCATGCATCTTACTGTGCAAGTAAGGATTTTTAGGTTGACAATTCAGAGTGCTAGGATTCTCGTACCAGCTATTTAGTGAGCCCAGTTCTTTCGGGGCATTATCATTACTTTACAGTCTTCTGTATTTTTAGACACTCGGTGTTTTTGCAGTACTTCATTAGAGGTTTCATAGACTAGAGTAATAGTTAGATAGAGTCGCAGACTTGTCATGTTAAGCAATATTGTCTACTTATATGTTTCAAAATTATGTCAGTGTTTTTGCACTTTGATTTATATCATTCAAACTTTCAGTATATCAGTATATGTTAGTTTATCCTCCGCATTCAGTATGTTATGATATCACATGTTGATTCAATCAGCTAGTTGGTTCGCTTGGTCGCATGTAGTCAAGCAGCAGGTGCCATGTTATGTCCAGGCCCAAGTTCGGGGTATGGCAAAGATTGGTATCAGAGTACTAGGTTCAAGTGTCCTAGGGAGTTTATGAAGTCGTGTCTAGTGGAGTTTCATTTATATGTGTGCCAGCCATGCATATAAACGGTTAACTACCAAGGCATTCAGGATTGTCTCATTTATTTCTACTCTAGATCGTGACATGAAGCTTAGAGCAATAGGTAACCTTATTTTCCTATCGAATTCCAGACATATCGAATGCCCAAGCGATGGGCAGGAAAAACCCAAGGTCCTAGAGAGGATGTTGAAAGTGGGATGCAATGGATAGTAGTACATATTAGAGCGTAAAGTTATCAGAAAGCACAAAAGCAGTTATCGTGTTTTATGGTCATCAGTTACCTCAGTTACCTGTTATACAATCTTTCAGTTAGCAATTTTATGGTTATTCAGTACGCTAGTATTCAGTTATTTAGTTACCAGATCTCCAATTTTCAGTGTATCCAAATTATGGTGACTTGTAAGTATACAATGATGCCTATGGGTGCTAAAGTAAAATGTAAGTAACAGAGATTATAGTGAAATCTTCACATGTTTTAGGTCTGGATTAAGAACCAAGACTCGTCGGATGGTGCAAGAAGTGATTTAACGTATGATGGTATACTTTGAAGGACAACTTTGTGTATGGTAGTGTATCCATATGTGTTTACCTCGCAGAAAAATTTTATTTTAATTCTTGGAAATTGAGCCATAAGTTGGATGATGATAGTTCAGATCTAAGACCCCACGGTGTAACAAGTTATGAATTCAATCGCAACGGGCATAGAATTGATCACTATAGATTTGGACAAAAAAGAGCCTAAGGGCAAAATACCTAGGATTCAGAAACGCTTGATATTACCAAAGATGTATTTTTTGTACGACTCATGCATATGACTAAGAAGATATGATGTAAAAAATAAGAGTCAAGAGCAGCTGATATGGAATTTCACAGAATAATTTTAAGTAGTTCAGATTTATTCAAATCATAACTAGAAAGTACCACATTAGTAAGTTGCTATAAGAAGCAACTATTATTGTGAGATAAAAGATATGACAGTTCCCCCTTAGGTTATGTGACTAAGTGTTTACCCGAGATATTTATAGTCTGATATGACTATGAACTGTGTAGAAAGTTTGGGGTTAGATATTCCAATTTTGTTTAAGAAAGATAAAATTTCCCTAAGTGTGATCCACGTATGTAGTTCAAAACAAAGATAGTATGTGACCATAGAATAGGTTCGGATGGTGAGGGAAGTTAGGAATAACCTTATGCTTCACTTTAATTATTCAAAGCATAATAAGAAAACATGATGCTAGCAGATGGTTAGTAAAATAATAGTAATTAAGTTTTGAGTAGATACAACAAACTAGCAATTTTAGCAGAGCTAGTAGAGGTACGATTTGATTTACTTAGCCAGGTTAACACTAGTGAGTGGGTAACAGTTTGAAACACCGAACGCACGTTAGAACCCAAAGAGTTTAAGTTAAATTCGAAGTACAATGACAGTGGAAAAAAAAATCAGCTAGGCAGTAAGAGAGCAAAATACAGAAGAATAGCCTTTAAGAGTTATCAAAAAGGGTTTTCCCCAAGACTGACAATGTGAACAGAGTTAAATCATTAAGATTGTGTATGATAGTTGGAATACATTAGCTTTCTGTTTATGTAAGTAATTTAGTTTTTCTAGTACAAAAGATTGCTCAGAAGTAAGTCGGAAGATGAGTTGTCATTGATGTAAAGTGCAAAGAATTGTAGAAGATAAGGAAACATGTTCAAATCACAACAAAAGAGAAGGGTCTGCAAGTACAAGACCTTAACATATGTTCTAAGGGGGAGATGTGAAAATCATCAATAAGTCCAGTTGGAGATTTGAAACCCAAAAAGTTAGCATGGGATACGAAAAAAAACTTGGTTCATTAATGAGGGAAAAATGATATAATTACCACAATGAATGTACCTAGTGTGTGTCAGAAACACGAAGTGAGTAGAATGATCATAAGACTCTAATATTTAGTGTACTGGTCAAAGACCTAGCTCACATCAATACTATAAGTATTTTCAGGAAATACCTTAAAATGATAATCAAGTATTTGAAGTACAGGTCATGATTGAGGTAGACAAGAGAATTATGGTGAAAGAAGTTCACCGCTTAGCCAATCTAGGAGTTTAACTTTCGGACTCCGAAGATGGTGGAGTTATTGTCCAAAACAGGAGTTGTTCCTCCTTAGTAGCCGAAGTGAAGGAGAAACAGTTTGGTGATCCCTACTTGTTGCGGGTGAAAGAGGGAATTCACAAGCATAAAACAATGGCTTTTGAACAAGGGGGAGATGATGGTACTTTGAGGCTCCAAGACAGATTGTGTGTTCCAGACATAGATGGACTTACAAAGGGGGATCATGTTAGAAGCCCATACTTCCAGGTATTCTATCCACCCAGGTTCCCCAAATATAAATCATGCTCAAGGAGATTTATTGGTGGAACGACATGAAAAAGAACATTGCAGACTTTGTGGCCAAGTGCCCGAATTATCAGCAAGTGAAAGTCGAGCAGTAAAAGCCCTAGTGTTTTACCATAGAATACATATATTCTTTAGTGGAGATGGTAAATATGGACTTTATAATAGGATTATCTTTCTCATTTTGAAGCATGATTTGATTTGGTGATTATAGATCGACTTACCAAGTCAGCACAGTTCTTGCCAATAAAGACCACATGTTCAGCAGAAGATTATGCCAAGTTGTACATTCAGGAGATAGTCTGATTGCACGGGACTCCATTATCCATCATTTCAGATCATGGTGCTAAGTTTACAGCGAACTTTTCGAAGTTCTTTTATAAAGGATTCGGCACAAGAGTAAACCTCAGCACATTTTTCATCCTTAGATAGATGGCCAGGCAGAGCGCGATACTTAGACACTAGAGGATATGTCCTTGATTTTAAAGGTAATTGGGATGATCATATACCTCTCATTGAAATTTCTTATAATAACAACTATCATTCTCGCATCAAGATGGAACCATACAAAGCTCTGTATCGGCTAAGGTGTAGATAGCCAATTGGTTGGTTCGAAGTTGGTGAAGCAGAGTTGTTGATTCAAGAGCATTTTAAGATGGCTCAGAGTCGCCAAAAGTCCTATTCGGACGTGTGGTGTAGAGACCTAGAGTTTTAAGTTGATGATTGGGTATTTCTAAAGGTTTCGTCTATGAAAGGTGTTATAAAATTTGGGAAGAGAGGAAAGCTCAGTCCCAGATACATAGGGCCGTATAGGATCTTACGAAGGATTGGGCAGGTAGCTTATGACGTAGAGTTTCCACCAGAATTGGCTGTTGTACACCTAGTATTTCACGTGTCATGTTATAATATTCAAGTTTTCAATATTCAGATCTCATTCACAAAATATATGTTTCCAGTAATCAGATATCATGTTATAACGTTCATGTCCGTTCAGTACTCAGATACTCATGTCATTCCAGTAATCAGATATTCATGCCATCTTAGTACTTAGATATTCATGTCAGTTCAGTACTCAAATATTCGTGCCAGTTCAATATTCATATATCCATGTTAGTTCACGTACACATAATAGACCAATATTCATGTAAATGTTTCATGTTCAACATATGATGATGCCATGTGAGGCTTATGTTCTTCTCTGTTAGCTGGCAGGTGTTTTGGAGAGATGTTGAAGGTAAGAACCCTTCTCATTCAGACCTTATATTATAATCTCCATGTCTTTCAGTATTCAGTCAGTTAAGTAGTCATTCAGTTCAGTACCTATTCAGTTCAGTATCTCAGCAGTTCAGTGATCATGCATTCATTCAATTCCATATGCATGTGTTCATGACATTTCAATGTCCACATGTTTCCATCAGTCCCATTTAAGGTCCAGAGTTAGTCGTAGTTACAATCAGGACCATTATTCAAGGAAGAATGACCCCAAGGGGGAGATAATGTAACACTTCATAAATTCAGATTAGGCATGGATATGTTAAATGAGTATTAGTGTGACATTTTAGACTTGTGAAGTCCTATCCGGATGAGTATGGGTGGAAATAGTTATTTTGTAATCAAGACACAGAGTGAGGTGCATAAGATTCGACCGAATTGACAAAGTTTATGGAAGGTCTGTTTTCCAGGCTTAGATAGTGCAAGGCCATGAAAACTCACAGCCTTAGACAGTGGAAGGACATGAAAGCTCACAGCGTTAGACAGTGTAAGGCACTGTCCAGAGCACTAACTTTAGTGCCCCTGACGATGCAAGGCCAGGTAGTTATGGCGCCTCTGATGGCTCCTTCCACTATAATTTTGGCGCCTCAGATGATGCCCCATGGTGACGATGTTTATCCGAGCCACTTTTATTTCCTCCTCAATTTTGGGATGTGTACACTTATTTAAGCCCTACCTCGTTCCCTACACCCCCAAACATGTAAATTTGCTCTAGAAGGGAAGCTCTCGGGAACCCAACTTCCTCCAAGGTCCCTCGAGGAAAGTTCTAATGATGATTCTAAGTTAATGTGAATCCTCCAACATGTTATTAACATGGGTAAACACTTCAAATAATTAGATATTCGATAGAGACATCATTGTTGAGAAAAGAAACCCTAGAACTCGAATTAAGAGGATTGAACTTCATAAAGGTAATGCTTCTACTCCTTAATCATTTATAGTTGTGAATTGATGAGTCCTTGGGAGAATAGTAAATGGGTTGATAAAGAGAATCATATGAACTATGCTAGGGTTTTTGGTTATCCACTTACGATTGTTGTAAACATTTGGGTGATGAGAAATGGGGTTGGTTACATCTATTTGAGATTGTAGAATCACCTAGAAGTAGTAGAATGAGAATTGGGTGACGAAAATACCGTTAATAAGGGCTATGAGGCTTTTTGCCCATAAGGTGTTTGATAAAATGCCTAAGTGAGTAAAACATGAGCATTGATGCTAATATTGGTTCCTCTTGATATATATATATATATATATATATATATATATATATATATATATATATATATATATCCATAGATTATCGTTGAAAGAGGCGACAAAAATTGTGATATGCTTAAAAGGCCAAAGTCACGGTATGTGAGGCTAACTCTCTATGTTTGGGAATGTTAATGAGTCTCCCTACACTACGTTTCTTTTACAACATTACTAATTGCCTTAGAAATATAATTAAGCTTAGTTCCTTGAATAGTTGCAGAAGTTCTATTCTCTAGCATCATAATTCATTCATGACTTTCATTCCGAACATTGTGAGCTCAGTGCCTAATCAATATAGACTTGTGTTTGATGCCCATGAGTCTCAGTCTAGATTACTCAACTTGTCATAAATAGTTAAAGTTTTAGTTTACATAATCAATTCATAAATACATGTCTCAGTCTAGTCCTATTCAGCATTCCAGTATCATGTTACTCAGCATGATTCAGTATTTTAGCATCACGTACTGTAGTATGATTCTCAATTCCTGAATTTAAATCCATGAAAGTTGAACACATGTATTTGGGCCTGAGGCTGCAGATGCTTTATGCATATTTGGGCATGAGGTTGTAGTTTATGCCGTATGCATATTTGGGCCTGCGGCCATAGTTTATTTATTCAAATAAACAGGTGGTTCATCATTCAAAAGAGGGAGTATTCATATCCTTACTTCCTTGTTCAGTTATCATTTATCAGTTCTTAGTTATAAGCTCAGTTTTAGTTTCAGTATTTACAATTCTTTCTTTCAGTTGTTTTACATACCAGTGCAATTAAAATGTACTGACGTCCCTTCGCCCGGGGCCTGCTTCTCACGATGCAAGTATTGATTTATAGGTTGACGATTTTGAGCGCTTGGATTCTCGTACCACGTATTTGGTGAGCCCATTTATTTCAGAGCATTATCACTACTTTACAATCTTTAGTATTTTTAAATAGTCACTGTTTTCAATACTTCATTAGAGGCTTCATAGACTAGAGTAACAGTTAGACCGAGTCGCTAACTTTTTAAGTTTAAGCAATGTTGGCTACAGATATGTTTCAAACTTATGTTAGTGCTTTCGCACTTTGATTTATATCATTCAGACTTTTAGTATATCAGTATGTGTTAGTTTAACTTCCGCATTCAGTATGTTATGATATCACATGTTGATTCAACCAGCCAGTTGGTTCGCTCGGTCGCATGTAGTCGGGCACCGGGTGCCATGTTACATCCAGGCCTAGGTTCGCGTGACAGAAACACCCTTTGTGCCATGAACTCTCATCCTCACATTATAATATAAAAATAATTGCATGGCACCACCCTTCGTGCTTTTACTCTCTTTCTCACATGAAAATGTAAAACTAATGGCACGCTATCACACTTCGTGCTTTAATCTCACCATCACATGATAATGTAAAAACACTGCACGACATTACCTTTCGTGATTTTACTCTCATCCTCACATGATAATGTAAAAATAATGCACGTCATCACCCTTGTTGCTTTACACTCTTCTTTACCAAGCATATATACATCAACAACAAGCAAGGTGGAAGCATAGATAACATCTGGAAGAGGGGTTAAGCAAAATGTACCATGTGAACGACAATCACAACTCTTGCACAAATAACAATCCAATAAAATTCAAGAACCCCATTATCCAAGTACTCAACAAAGCTCAAACATGATCTTCAACATAAGCATGGAACCAAAATTTCTCAAGAATAACTGACATAGACATGTATTCGTGATTTAGGTTTAGTTATGAACGAATTTAGCACATCAATAGTTTCACAAAGAGTCCATCATACTTAATCAAGTTGTAGTACGCTGAAGCACGGTCTCTCGCATTGAAATTTTGCTCATATTATTATAGAAATCAAGTAAAACATGAGGCAAGAAAATTACAAAGTCCAATCCTGCCTTCGCTTCTAGGAGGAATCCTATCATCCATGGCGAAGATATCGTATAATAAGCCCTCTTCACGAACTTGTACAATCGATGCCAAGGCACAAAGAATCATATAATCTACCCCAAGCATGGATAACCATGGAATATGCATATACGCTCGTCACCTTGTATATACATCACCCCCGTATGTAGAAAATAATATCAATTTATTAGAAAAAATTCCCTCAACAAACCTAGACAAGACACTTACCTCTTTTCGGACACAATCAACAATCCAACACAGCTTTTCCTTTAGAACAAGCCTCCAAACCAATCGAATCTATCCAAATATTGTCTAAACAATTCAAAACAAGCTTTAGAAACTACCCACGAATTTAAAAGGTTTAATCTTTAACTAAATTTAAAAAGTCAACCCGGGCCCACCTGGTTGAAATCTGATATTAAGACCAAATCTCGATTACTCGTTCACCCCTAGCCCGGATATGTGACTTGTTTTAAAATCCTACCTCAATTTGAGGTCTAAATCTCAAATTTAAAAAAATCCTAAATTCTACCCAAAACCCCCAATTTCTACTTTGAAATTCATAGATTTGATGTTAAAATCCATGGAAAAGTAGTTGAGATTGATTGAAAACTAGTAAAAGTTGATTACCAATGAACTTGGAAAGAAATTCCTCTTCCAAAATTGCCTCTAGAGAATTTAGGGTTTTAAAATGGTGTAAAATGAGTTAAGTCCCAAAATCCCCACATTTTACCAGTTGCAGATGTCGAAATTGCGACTTTCACAAAAGTGAACAATTGATCGCAATTGTGAACCAGTCTCTGAGCCTCCAATATCGCAAAAGTGATAAACTCATCGCAAATGTGAACCTTGGGCAGTCCGCAAATGCGAACAAAGATTCGCCAATACAAAGCTGCCCCAAATTCCTCACAGTCGCAAATGCGAAAGTATCCTCGCAAAAGCGAAGACCTCCACCTTCAAAATTGCAGTAAGATCTTCGCAAACGCGAATCTGACCCAGCCCTCTCCAGTATTGCAAATGCGAGCTTGGCATCGCAATTGCGGTTCTCGCATTTGCGAACGGGACCTCCCAAATGCAAGACCTGCAGATTAACACCATGAGAAATTTCCTAACTAAGTTAAAACCATCTGCAACGCATCCAGAACTCGTCTGAGCCCTCCGGGATACAACCCGGATATTCACACATGTGTAAGAACATCATAAAAACTCGCTCGCTAACTCAAATCATTAGAATAACATCAAATATCAAGAATCGATCATTAAAACTCAAGGTTTTCAACTTTAAAACTCATTTTCCAACTTTTCACATAATCCGCCGAAACGGCCTTGGGTCACCCAGGACCCCAACAAAATATAAGTACAAGTCCAAAAATATCATACGAACGTATCAGAATCGTCAAAATACCAATCCGAGGTCATTTACTAAAAATATTGACAGTGGTCAACTCTAGTCGTTTTTAAAGCCAAAAATCATATTTTCTTTAAAGTTTCACATAAAAAAATTCCGAAAAGCGACACGAACCATGCACGCAAGTAATAAATCAGAAAATAAAGCTGCAGGAGGTCTCGTAACACAGAAAATGGAAATAGTACTCAAAACGATCGATCGGGTCATTATATTCTCCACTACTTAAACATACTTCGTCCTTAAACGTGCCAATAGTCGTCTCAACCGTAAAATAGCTAAATAAACTCACCATACCTATACCCATGAGTGACCCCATGCTACCATGGTCCATATAAGTCTATGAACATGACCCCGACTGAATATTCTCCCTTCAACCTTAGCCCACAAGGCGTGGAACTAAATCCAACATCCAAAATCCCCTATAAGATCTGATCCTTGTACATATACACAGTATCAATATCATCAAGTTGTATCAAGTCGTCAATACACTACCAAGATAAAACCACACGATGTACCCATAACTCATGGACTCACAGTAGTAACCTTCCGACCACAATAGCTGCTCATTACCACGCCCGGCACCGGTAATATACTTTATATCAAATAGAACCTTATTCCAAACCCTCACGAGCTTCTAATGATAAAAGAAACATGCAGAAACTCATAACCACCCATAAAATCAACAGGTTGTGGATTTCTCTCATCCGACAAGGACCATTGCCAAATTATGAGCGGAATAATGGTATTATTCTTCCAAACATTCCTTATCCTAATATGATAGTGCAAATTTCATGTCCAAAACCCTCGTCTCACACAGTACATGCAGCTCACCCAACAAGTCACACCAAAAGCCATATGGGACCTCACATAATGCGGTCCGTACATCAAACAAGCAATAACTCAGACATGACAGATAATAGTAAGAGGGTCAAATAAGAAAGTTATCAAGCAAGTTTAACAGACAGGGCAATATTGAACATATCCTTATGAACTATTTCCACAAAGTAAAAGCAAAACACACGAAATAAGCATAAGGAATCAGATCTCATCGTAGTAGTATTGCGGCGTGCAACCTGATCCCACACACTATTGTTGCAGCGAGCAGCCCAATCCAATCATATATATCCACTCGGGAATACCCATCGAGCCAAACGCTCGTGCTCACTAAATACATGTGCATCAACACTAAGAACGATAGAGTGCTCTACTCTCAAAGCCTAAACCCGGGGAGCATCTCCTTGTCTACTTGGCCGCCTCCGAAATGGCAGTAAGTGCAGCCCTGATCCGAGCTACTTGAAGACTAAGAGGGCTTAAACATTTCTACTTGAAGACCGACGAGCTTGAAAATCGATGGACTAGGGAATATGAGTAAACATAATACACTACGAAAAAGATAAGCACGACTAAGGTGAAATAAGCAAATCAACATCACAAGAGCCTTATCACTCATATATTGCCACAACGCCTAAATAGGAACACAACATGTGTGTGAGTAATCAAGCAATCTCTCAACTCATCGTAGCATAAGAGGAAACACATGAACAGGCCAGAGCATTTATAATATCTATTCCGCCCGAGTAAATATTGTTCCAGAGTAAGTAAGCCCGATCGGATATATAATACACATTCTCATTAGGCCTACCAATGCGCCCCGAACAATTCTAATCATTCCAAATTAGGAAAGTAACCTTCCAAAAGTCTAGAGTAACCCAATACGTAGAACATACAATCAACCGCCAACTCTTAACACGCTTTGACAATCCAAAATCAAGGAGTAGTCTGCCTTTTAGAACATCCAGTCTTCGAACCTCAAGAATATAGGAATCCCCATATGTTATCTCCAACTCTCCCTCTAAAATGACCGACACATCACTCATACACAATCACCTCATGAGAAATACTCTTGTAAATATTTCGCAAAACGTAGCAAAAACCTGAACATTCGCAATCAACAACTAGGAGATTATTGTAGTACTAATGAAGCATCCGCAAATAAATATACAATGTGCCTTCCAAAACATCCACCCTTCGGAGGCGATACAAGATAGTGTTATCATTCTCTTAAACATCTAAAATTTTCCATGCTACCTAAAACTCATGACCTTCTTTTGATATCGAACCACAACCTTGTCATTACAAATCTCAATCCCACTCGACGTACAGCAACTATCATGCTAACTTGTGAAAATACGAAAATCTCATAACTGTCTCTGAGTCACAACAGGATAAACACCTCCTCATTCAAGAACCTTCCATTTAACTCAACCCAGGAGGATATCACCACACGTACCCAATCTCCTTTACCCGTAGAAAACATCAACCTCAAGCCATGGCCAAAACTATCACGAACTCTTTGAAACCCATTCACACATAACCAAGCCATTAGAACTAAATCCCTCTAAATCAACCAAGTTACGTAGACTGCTAAAACCAAGAGTACCTCAACATGTAAATGCATGCACTGAAGGACTGCACATATTAACCAGAATACTGCAATGTAGAATCAATAATGATATGGAAATTTCTCAAGTCTCGGCACCATCTAGTGCCAGCCCCAAGTCCTATCCATACACAAATCTGAAAATCTTTAAATACCACATATGAGTCCTACGCCCGTCAGAAACTACTCGAAGGTCATTCCCCTTGCTCCAATCACTAAATGCAACCAATACGCACCAAACAACCTACATTTCACTAGCACATGAATATCCAAAAGAAGCAACCCAACGATTCTTTTTGCTTGCACACTACATCCACAACGAGTATCAACCAGAATCATCCCAAGACCTATATATACCTATAAGGTATTGTACATTATACATCCAACCGATCCCTTGTTCAAACTCATCCTCGATGAAATATTTCTAAAATCATAGCCAATCACAAGCACATCCTAGTCCGAAAACTAATATAACACATGACCATGTAATCCGATCATCGATAGCAGAATCCCCCACTTGTCCCGAAGCCATAGAAGACATCATTGGTAACCCACAGTACCATTCCTTCATGGCTGCCCGGATCCTGCATTGTTAATCCACTGAATACTTCATAAACTTTTGTAACACTAGTCATACAACACTCCAAAGATTTTTCCATGTGCATACTCATCCTTGTAAAAGTCAAGCCAACTTCCTCAAATGCTCTGAAATGATAGGATATGCATTCCACCGAATAGAAGCCTTATACAAGACACCCAACCTCAAATCTTCTCGGAGGAGATAACCCATCGTCTAGCCTCAAATCAACACCTTGTCATGACCCTACCATGTCACAAAAACTAGGCAATTAATTAATCATCCCGAGTCTGCACTCGTCAACTACACATATTATATTAGTGAGTATCTTTTGACTTATAAACCTCGTTACTAATTCACCGAGGTTAGTCAAGATACTTACTAAGTACATGGGGTCGGTTATACTGATACTACACTTCTGCACCCTGTGTGCAGATATTCGGCAATTAATTAATCATCCAGAGTATATTACAAGAACAAATATGGGAAGTAGTAATGATTAAGTAAAAGAAATCACAGTCAGTTTCCTCAATATCATAACCAATCCTATTCTAACAGCTCTAGTCATGAGGTTAAAGCAGTAACCACCAAAACAACATAATAAACCCACGAATCTTCATTCTATGAGGAATGTGTTCAACATATCAAATCAAATGGCATGGAAACACCCTTCTTGCATTTACCTCATCTTCACCAAACATGTGTATGTATGTCACATCAAATAACACAGCAACACCCTTCGTGCATTTATATCATCCTCATCAAGCATATGTATAACAATACCAACCAGGTAAAAAAATGGCAATAACAGTAACAACAAAGTAAAAAGTATACAAATAGCAATAACAAATAACGCAGAGCATATGGATAACATAAACAGACAGGGTAGGAGGCACAGAAGTAAAAATGGCAATAAGGAAGGATAATATAGATTTCAATAACAAACAAGCTAGAATGTATATGATATATTCTGGTGTTTTTGTGATTTAGTCCTCTATGTGAGTTGTAGTTATGTGGTTCTCAGATATTATTCTTCCCCATTGTTGAGGTGCTGAAAAAGGGTTTGGTTGAATATTTCAAGAGATTTGGTTATTACTTGCAATATTCGGTTATTTTGCTATTCCTACCTTTATTTATACTATTATCATTGTTTCATTTCTATTTCTTTGTAATTGTACAGGTCTTCATGGTAAGTATTTTGTCATAGCCTCATCACTACCTCATCGAGGTTAGGATCGATACTTATTGAGTATATCGTGTAATGACACAACTGGTCATTTTCTGGATTCTAGCCTTGTTCCCCTTATTTGATGTTTCATGTATGTATGTTTATTCTTTTGTGACCAGCGGGGTTGATTGTATGGCTTCGGGAAGGTACGGGAGTAATTTTGAAGTGTCATTTAGGGAAGCTTATGTTGTATGAGTTGATCGAGGTTTCACTTTTTTGTAAACGGCCTTGGAATGGTATTTTGATGGTTCTAATAGGTTTGTATAGTGATTTTGGACTTAGGTATATATCCGGATTTGGATTGGGAGGTTCCTAGATTAATTTGACTCTATTTGGCGAAAGTTGGAAAATTATAGGTTTGGAAGGTTTATAGGTTTGACCGAAAGTTGACTTTGAGGCTATTGGGGTCGGATCATTTTTTCGAGAGTTGTAATCGGTTCGTTACGTCATTTGGAACTTGTGTGCAAAATGTGAGGTCATTCCAAGTTGGTTAGACGTGTTTCGGCTTGAGCTTGGAAATTGGGAGTTTAATTAGTTCATTAATCTTGAATTGAGGTGCGATTTATGGTTTTGATGTTACTTTGCGTGATTTGGGACCTTGAGTAGGTCCGTGTTATATTTTGGGACTGGTTGGTATGATTAAACAGGGTCTTGAATGGCTCAGGTGTCTATCGGGTGGATTCCGGATCACTTTAGTTTGGTCTGGTGTTTTCGCACCTACTTAGTTTGTCTACAGGTGCGAGTGGGCAGATGCAGACAGGTGAGCGCATAAGCAAATTTGGGCCTGGGGCAACGAGGTATATAGATGGGAAGGTTTGTGCGGATCTGCGAATCCACAAATTCGGATATAGTCTGCAGGTGCGAGAGGTTGGAACCTAAGTGACCTCACAAAAGTGAGGTGGGGATCGCAGAAACAGTGTTGCATAAGAGACAATTTGTCTTGCATGTGCGAGAATCGCTAGGCAGATCATATATTTTTAGGGTTTGAGCATTTTATCATATTTTGAGATTAGAAGCTCGGAGTGCGGCGATATTTTAAGCGATGTTCACCACTTTGATTGGGGTGAGTGTTCTTGACTTGGATAGGATTATATTTCATGATTCCGTCTTTGATTTTGCATTTGGTAGATGAAATCTAATGGGGGAATTGGGGTTTTTGTAAGGAATTTTTAGAAAATGAATTATTGAGATTTGAACCCCGATTTGGAGTTGGTTTTGGATGAAACTTGTGTTTTTGGACTCGTAATGGTATGTGTGTTTGGGATTTGTGAATTTTGTCAGATTTTAGGAGGCGTGCCCGAGTTAAATTTATGATTGACTTAGTGTAATTGACTGAAGATTCAATATTTATCATTTGGGTTCGGTTTCTATGGCCTTGTTTGACGTTATTGAGTTGTATTTGTCTAGATTTGGCTCGTTCGGAGGTTGATTTGAGAGGAAAGGCTATTTTGGGAGATTATAGGCTATCGGGTGGAGGTAAGTCTCTTGGATAACCTTGTTAAGAGGGAAATCCCTAGGATTTGATTTGCTTGCTATGTGTTTGAGGTATTGGGGGTGGTGTATATACGTAGTTGCAATCGTATATGCATTCCCTGAGTTTATATCATGACCGGGGGTAGAAGTTGGAATATTTTTATGCTTTGTTTGACTATGTGCTTGTTTGATTCATGATTTATTTGGCTTATGTGACTACGTTTGCTCTTTCATTTATGATAGAAATGATGCATAGGCTTTTGGCTAATCGTGAAGGCATGGGAACCTATTCTTGATATGTTAAATTGCTTAATTGTCTGTAGTCACAAAAATGGACCTTATTTGTTGATTTTGAGTTAGCTTGCTTAGCAAGTTCAACTAGGCACCCTCGTGGCCTTGAGGTGGGATATTGGGTCATGAAAAGCTGGTATTAGAGCTCTAGGTTATGTAGATTTCACGAGTCACGAGCAGGTGTAGCAAAGTCTTGTGGATCTGTACGGAGATATTTGTACTTATCTCCGAGAGGTTACAGGAGTTAGGAAAATACCCTTCTTACATTCTTTATCGTGGGGCTTATTGATCCAAAGTTTGAATCCTTTTCTTTCTAATCTCTTACAGATGGTGAGAACACGTTCATCGGGAGATGTAGGGCGGGAACCATCCCCTCATGCTAGGGTTGTGAGAGGCCATGGTCGAGGAAAAGGCAGGGCCCGTGCTGCAGTTAGAGCCCCTGCTAGGGCAGCCACTATGGAGAGGAACAGGTTTTCGATCAGGGTGAGCCAGCTAGACCAGCTTAGGTCCTAGAGGGGTTTGTTGCTACCCCACTACTTCAGGATGCCCTCGTTCGCTTGGTTGATCTTGTGGAGGGTGTAGCACAGACTGGAGTACTTCCTCTGGCAACGACTACTTCTTAGGATGGGGGAGGGGCACAGACTCTCTCTACTCTCACTACTAAGAAGGTGGCAACTAGTTATCATATGCCAGGAGTGGTACAGGTTATGGACATCTTCCCGTAGCCACGATTAGGCTCGTAGTACAGGCTGTTATGTCTGAGGAGGAGCAGAAGAGGTTTGATCGGTTCAGGAAGATGGGTCCACTAGGTTATGATGGCGATCCTTTGGCAGATGCACCGAATTTCGTAAATGGTTATCAAGAGATTATGCGGAATCTTATCTTGGTGGAGTCCAATGGGGTCGCATTCTCTACTTTTCGGTTTTAGAGCTAACCAAGATATGGTGGCAGTCATATGAGCGGAGCAGTCCAGCAGGGTAAATTTCACTCACTTGGAGTCAGTTCTCACATCTCTTCTTAGAGAAGTTCATTCCCCTCATATAGAGGGAGGAGATTCGGGGTTAGTTCAAGCACCTCTAGTAGGGTTGTATGTTCGTGATCGAGTATGAGATGGCATTCACTAATCTATCCCGTCATGTAGATTTTCTAATCCCCACGGAGGTTGAGATGGTGAGGAGGTTCATTTAGGGGTTAAATTTTTGTATCAAGATTGTTATGGATATGGAGGCAGAGACCGGTACTACATTTCTTCATGTTGTGGACATAGCGCGCAAGATTGAACGCATTTGGAGTCAAAGCAGGGAGACCATGGTGGTGAGGGGCAAGAAGCCCTGATATTCTAGCGGTTTTAGTGGTACCTCGTCTGGAAGTATGGATCATTCTAGGAGAGGCTATCCTAGCAGGCAAGCTCCTTCAGCTTATCAGCCCACTCGCGGTGCTCCAGTTCAGTCTTCATTTAGTGCATTACTAGCACCGAGCTCCTATTATGCTCCTTCAACCCAGGGTACTTCTAGAGGATACTCGGGTTATCGGAGGCAGCATCAAATTCAATAGTCATTCTTATATCGAGGTTGTTTTGAGTGCGGAGAGGTAGGGCATATCAAGAAGGATTTCCCCAAACGTGGTAGAGGTGAAGCACAATAGGGTTCTCAAGTAGTGATTCCAATTCCAGTTGTTATACCACCAGCCTCACCAGCTAGAGAGGGAACTCAGGTAGTCAAGGGATGCCCCAAAAGCGGGGGTCAGTCAGGCGGAGTTAAGACTTGTTGTTATGCATTTCTAGGTAGACCCGACGCGAAGGCCTCTAATGCAGTTATCACAGGTATAGTTTCGGTTTGTCACATGGATGCATCGGTTCTATTTGATCATGGTCTTACATATTTCCTCATATATGGATTTTCCTTATAGTTCTCTTGATATTCATGTTCATGTATCTATATAGGTTAGTGACTCTATTATAGTGGATCATGTATATCAGCCTTGTTTTGTTGGCTTTGAGATCAGTGGTGATCTCTTATTGCTTGGTATGGTGAATTTTGATCTGATATTGGGTATGGATTGGTTATCTTCGTATCATATTATTCTTTATTATCATGCTAAGACTGTGATGTTGGCTATGCCAGGGTTTCCAAGGTTAGAATGGAAAGGTCCTCTTAGGTATACTTCTAGTACGGTGGTTTCATTTTTGAAGGCTCATCCGATGGTTGAGAAGGGGTATTTGGCGTGCTTAGCCTTCATGAGAGATGTTAGTACTGATACTTCTACCATTGCGTCAGTTTCGACAGTGAGGGAGTTTTTAGACGTGTTTCCAGCAGACCTATCAGGCATGCCACTCGATAAGGATATTGATTTTGGTATGGCTCGGTGCAGGGCACTCAGCCAAATCTATTCCACCATATCGCATGGCTCCAACATAGTTTAAGGAATTTAAGGGTAGTTGCAAGATTTACTGGATAAGGGGTTCATCAGACCGAGTATGAGCTGAGATTCACTGATATATCCCGTCATGCAGCTTTTCTAATCCCCACCGAGATTGATACGGTGAGGAGGTTCATTGAGGGGTTAAAGTTTTGTATCAAGATTGCTATGGGTAGGGAGGCAGAGACTGGTACTACATTTATTCATGTTGTGGACATAGTGCGTAAGATTGTATACATTCAGAGTCAATGTAGGGAGACCACGGTTGTGAGGGGAAAGAAGCCCTAATATTCTGGCGGTTTTAGTGGTACCTCATCTGGAGAGGTAGGGATCATTCTAGGAGAGGCTATCCTAGCAGGCAAGCTTCTTCAGCTTATCATCCCACTCGCGGTGCTCCAGTTCAGTCTTCATTTAGTGCATTACCAGCATCGAGCTCCCATTGTGCTCTTTTAGCCTAGGGTTCTTCCAGTGGGTATTCGGGTTATCAGAGGAAGCCTCAAATTCAACAGTCATTATTATATCGAGGTTGTTTGAGTGTGGAGAGGTAGGGCATATCAAGAGGGATTCCCCCAAATGTGGTAGAGATGTAGCACATCAGGGTTCTCAGTCAGTGATTCCAGTTCCAGCTGTTACACCACCAGCCCCACCAGCTAGAGGGGGAGCTCAGGCAGACAAGGGATGCCCTAGAGGCGGGGGTCAGTGAGGCGGGTCTCAGACCTGTTGTTATGTATTTCTAGGTAGACCCGAGGTGAAGGCCTCTAATGCAGTTATCAAGGGTATAGTTCCGGTCTGTCGCATGGATGCATCGGTTCTATTTGATCCTATTCTTACATATTTCCTCGTATTTTGATTTTCCCTATAGTTTTCTTGATATTCCTGTTCATGTATCTACACCGGTTAGTGACTCTATTGTAGTGGATCATGTATATTAGTCTTGTTTTGTTGGCTTTGAGATTAGTGGTGATATCTTATTGCTTGGTATAGTGGATTTTGATGTGATATTGGGTATGGATTGGTTATCTTCGTATGATGTTATTCTTGATTATCGTGCTAAGACTATGATATTAGCTATGTCGGGGTTGCCAAGGTTGGAATGGAAAGTTCCTTTTAGGTATACTTCTAGTAGGGTGGTTTCATTTCTGAAGGCCCATATGATGGTTGAGAAAGGGTATTTGGCGTACTTAGCCTTCGTGGGAGATTTTAGTATTGATACTCCAACCATTGCATCAGTTTTGATAGTGAGGGAGTTCCTAGACGTGTTTCCACCAGACCTATCGAGAATTCCACCCGATAAGGATATTGATTTTGGTATGACTTAGTGCCAGACACTCAGCCAAATCTATTCCACCGTATCACATGGCTCCAACATAGTTTAAGGAATTTAAGGGCAGTTGCAAGAGTTACTGGATAAGGGGTTCATCAGACCTAGTATATCACCATAGGGTACTCCAGTGTTGTTTATGAAGAAGAAGGATGGTTCCATGAGAATGTGTATTAACTATAGCAATTGAACAAGGTTACCATCAAGAACAAATATCCATTGCCTCGCATTGATGACTTATTCGACCAACTTCAGGATTCTAGGGTGTTCTCGAAGATTGATTTGAGATCGGGGTATCACCAGTTGAAGATCAGGGCTTCAGACATTCCCAAGACGGCTTTGAGGATTCTTTATGGGCATTATGAGTTTTTAGTGATGTCTTTTGGTTTGACTAATGCCCCAGTAGCCTTCATGCATTTGATGAACAATGTTTTCTAGCCTTACTTGGACTCTTTTGTAATTGTGTTCATTGATGATATCTTAGTGTATTCCCTTAGTGCTGAAGAGCACGAAAAGTATTTGAGGACTGTGCTTTAGATTTTGAGGGAGAAGAAGTTGTATGTTAAGTTCTCTAAGTGTGAGTTTTGGCTAGGCTCAGTGGCCTTCTTGGGCCATGTGGTATCTAGTGATGAGATCAAGGTGGACCCGAAGAAGATTGAAGCAATTCAGAGTTGGCGCAGACCTTCTATCGCTCCTGAGATCAGGAGTTTTTTAGGCCTGGTTGGGTATTATCGTCGCTTTGTGGAGGGGTTTTCATCTATTGCAGCCCCATTGACTCAACTGACTCACAAGACCACTTTGTTCAGGTGGTCAAACGAGTGAGAAAAGAGCTTTCAGAAGCTCAATATGGTATTGACTACAGCTCCAGTGTTAGTTTTTTCTTCATGATCGAGCTCATATACGGTCTATTGTGATGCTTCGAGTATTGGTCTTGGATGTGTATTGTTGCAGGATGGTGGAGTTATTGCCTATGCATTGCGCCAGCTGAATCCCCATAAGAAGAACTATCTAGTGCATGATTTGGAGTTATCTATTATTGTACACGCGCTCAAGAGTTGGAGGTATTGCTTATATGGCGTGTCTTGTAAGGTATATACGGATCACCAGAGTCTCCAGCATCTGTTTAAACGGAAAGATTTTGAATTTGAGGCAACGGATATGGTTGGATCTATTGAAGGACTATGATATCACCATTCTTTATCATTCAGTGAAGGTTCGTGTAGTAGTTGATGCCTTGAGTAGAAAGGTAGAGAGCATAGGGAGTTTGGCCTTCATTCCAACAATGTAGAGACCGTTAGCTATGGATGTTCAGGCATTGGCCAACAGATTCATGAGATTAGATATTTCGGATCCTAGCAGGGTTCTTGCTTGTGTTGTATCACAATCGTCTTTGATTGAGTACATTATGGCTCGTCGGGATGATGATTCCCACTTGCTTATCCTTAAGGAAACGGTGCAGCGAGGTGGTGCCAAGGAGGTAACTATTGGTGATGATGGGGTATTGAGGCTTTAGGGTCGGATCTGTGTTCCTAAAGTGGATGGTTTGAGAGAGTTGATTCTTGAAGAGGCCTATAATTTGCGATATTCTATTCACCCAGGTGCTACAAAGATGTATCATGATTTGAAGCAACATTATTGGTGGAGGAGGATGAATAATGACATTGTTGAGCATGTCACACGGTGTTTGAACTGTCAGCAGGTCAAGTATGAGCATCAGAGATCGGGTGGTTTTCTTCAAAGGTTAGATATACTATAGTGAATGTGGGAGCGTATCACTATGGATTTTGTGGTTTAGTTGCCATAGAACTTGTGGATATTTGATGTTATGTGGGTCGTTGTGTACAGATTGACCATGTTTGCATATTTCATTCCCGTCATGACTTCCTACACTTCTGAGCAGTTGGCTCGAATGTATCTTAGAGTGATTGTTCGCCTGCATGGTATTCCTGTGTCTATCATCTCGGGTCGAGGCACTCAATTTACCTTATATTTTTGGAGAGCAGTGCAGCATGAGTTGGGCACGTAGGTTGAGTTAAGTACGGCATTTCATCCTCAGAAGGATGGGCAGTCCAAGCAGAATATTCAGATCTTAGAAGACATGTTGAGAGCATGCATCATTGATTTCAGAGGCTAGTGGGATGATTTCTACCATTATCAGAGTTCGCCTACAACAACAGCTACCAATCAAGTATCCAGATGGCCACATATGAGGCCTTATATGGGAGGCGATGTCGTTCGCCAGTTGGTTGGGGTGAGTCTGATGAGGCTAGGTCTTTGGACATTGACCTAGTTCGTAATGCTTTGGAGAAGGTGAAGTTTTTTCCGGATCGGCTTCGTACAACGTAGTCCAAAAAGAAGAGTTATGCTGATAGGAAGGTTCACGATGTAGATTTCATGGAGGGTGAGAGGGTTCTTCTCAGAGTTTCTCTTATGACAGGCATGATAACGTTCGGGAAGAAAGGCAAGTTGAGCCCTCGGTACATTGGTCCATTTGAGGTATTGGAGAAAGTTGGTGAGGTGGCTTATAGGCTTGCTTTGCCACCCAGCATGTTGGAGTTCATCCTATGTTTTAAGTTTCCATGCTTCGGAAGTATCATGAGGACCACTCACTTGTGTTAGATTTCAGTTTAGTGCAGTTGGATGAGAACTTGGGTTATGAGGAGGAACTAGTGGCCATTTTGGATTGGTAGGTTCAGAAGTTGAGGTCGAAAGATATTACATTGGTGAAGATCCACTATAGAGGTCAACCAGTCGAGGAGGCAACTTGGGAGACTGAGCATGATATGCAAAGAAGATATCCACATCTTTTTGGCTTTTCAGGTTGTCACGCCCCAAACTCAGGGAGCACGACCGGCGCTCAACCGAGAGAACCCGGCCGAGCAAGCCTATTAGACTTCCTTCTACCCAAACTCACCCATGAATAAAGAGGAGATGTACTCTATTAATCAATCACTGAAAAGATTTTATTAACAACTTCCGTTTCATTCCCATTAGCAGCTTCATTCATAATTTCCAAAACATTACGAGTTTATAGAATTAATGAAAAACATAATTTCCAAGTACCAACATTTCTAGTTCAATTCCCAACATCAACCATAACCCACAACCTGTCTACGGAGCCTCTAAGTACAATAGAAGAGTAATATGGAAATGTCGGCAACAAGGCCCCGGCTATACCTCAAAACACAGTATATGAGAAACAAAAGATACATGACCCCGAAATGAAGTGGGGCTCACCAAATCCACTGAAAAGAATGTACTTCTATCACTGATCAATGCCGCCTGCTGAAGAACCACCTGCATACATTAAAGATGCAGCGCTCGCGGCAAAAGGGACGTTAGTACTGTCGAATAGCACTAGTATGTATAGCTAAAAATACTCTTTCAAAATAGAATGCCCATATAAGAAAAGGCAAGACATAGAAACAGCAAGTCACAATCAACAATATCCAAACGTCCAGTTAAAACATAATAATTTTCAAAATACGAACTTCATATATAATTTTTGTTGGGAGATCATTAGCATCGATATACCACCGTCTTTGTTAGCACGGAGTTCGATCACGCCCGATCGGCTAGGCCATCTCCCCCACGAATAATGTGGTTTGACATGTAATACGAAAGAAAGTTGTTACCAAGAGTAGTACCACCATATGCGCAATATGGCGTCTGATCTCCACCCGATCAGCTAGGAT
This sequence comes from Nicotiana otophora, assembly GCA_000715115.1. Lineage (NCBI taxonomy): Eukaryota > Viridiplantae > Streptophyta > Magnoliopsida > Solanales > Solanaceae > Nicotiana > Nicotiana otophora. Next base: position 74,910 of record AWOL01S0006867.1, on the reverse strand, counting down.
GCCTTCCCACATATGTCATGTGGGTTGACTTTTCCAATTCACAAGGGTTCCAGTTTCATCCCAATTAAGGGGAATAATATCACAATTTCCAAAGGTTCCAATTTCATCCCAAATAAGGGGAATAATCCCAATCCACCCCTACGCCGGCATGTGTAGTTTCAGGTGTGGGCCTTATGACCCACTCTTCCTCGGTATTGCTAATGATACTCCCAAAAATAGTTTTGATTTAATTTGCAAATAGAAATATCATAAATACAATTGTACTCACCTCAGCATCTTTCACATTGTATGAATTCTCATTAGTATTTCCAGTCATTCACAACGACTATATTTCCTTGGCTCATTAGGCCATTCACAAGATTCTTTATTCCTGGCATGATGGCCGTATTTCATATTCCACACTTTCACCTTTTTCAATTTCAAAGATCGCCATCAAGTATCAACATATAGGATATTTCAGAAATCATATACTTCAAATCTATTTCAAATGAAAACTTCAAACACAAATGGTTTCTTCCCAAAGAATGGGGCATACCAACCAATAATAGAAACACACATGAAAAATCATAAATAGTCAATACACCATTTACTCTTGCAATACTCTTCCCCAGAAATGACAATGTACAATTTCAACATATGAGTATATAGAACTCGAATCACACTGGATATATTTATAAATCAAAGCATTAGTTAAAGCAGCCACTAATGGGCATGAATTTAGTACAAAAGCTTTTAGACAATTCTATCTTCGAAGTCATTTTTAAACAATTGAGTCGAGGCTCATTTCACATTCTTTATCGCATCTTCTCAAATCATTTGCACTACTAGACACAATCCTAACTTAAATTCTTGGCACGTTTGGCCACACTCTATATCCCCAATTAACTTATTTCACTTCCAACCATCTTTACAGATTATCAACAATAAGACATTTCCAAATCAAGACTTTAGGTACACATACGAGCAATTAAGAGTCTTAAGAATATTGAGATTTTCTCACACAATTTGGCATACTAT
>AWOL01S0006867.1:50509-73451 GCA_000715115.1 Nicotiana otophora | reverse complement strand
AATGAGGCATACCAACCAACAATAGAAACACACATGAAAAATCATAAACAGTCAATACACCATTTACTCTTGCAATACTCTTCCCCAGAAATGACAATGTACAATTTCAACACATGAGTATATAGAACTCGAATCACACTGGATATATTTATAAATCAAAGCATTAGTTAAAGCAGCCACTAATGGGCATGAATTTAGTACAAAAGCTTTTAGACAATTCTATCTTCGAAGTCATTTTTAAACAATTGAGTCGAGGCTCATTTCACATTCTTTATCGCATCTTCTCAAATCATTTGCACTACTAGACACAATCCTAACTTAAATTCTTGGCACGTTTGGCCACACTCTATATCCCCAATTAACTTATTTCACTTCCAACCATCTTTACAGATTATCAACAATAAGACATTTCCAAATCAAGACTTTAGGTACACATACGAGCAATTAAGAGTCTTAAGAATATTGAGATTTTCTCACACAATTTGGCATACTATCTTTCATTGAAACACGACTCAAAGCCATAACCTTTTAATAAGTAACCCATACTTTGAAACTTACGAAAACATTATAGAATTCAATTCCAAGAGAGAAAGTTTAGCCAACATACCTCAATCGAGCTTCCTTAACTCTAGAATGATCCGGAATTCTTAGCAATCCCGATCTATTTTGAGACATAACAAAATTGAACCATAATTAGGAAGATATTCATGGTTTTACCTCATTTGAGCATTTTATGAGACACTAGGTGTGAAAATTTAACCACAAGGTTCTTCTACAAGATTTCCTTCACTCCACAACCCAATCCTTGCTTATTTCAGCTCAACAATATTCCCACAATTCTTATTGGTACATGCATGTATAAATAATAATCTCATACCTATGAATCATACTCTTAATCAACCATCTTCTACCCAAATTTGAAATTAAAGACTATGGTATGGAACCTTACCTCTTAGATGAAGAACTTGTGGGCTTTCCTTGTTAATCTTCCAAGATTTGAGCAAGACTTGATGAATAATTATCCTAGGGTTTTTCTCTCTCTCTCTAAAACACCCTCCCTTCTCTCTAAAACATCAGATTTTTGCTCAAAAATGACCTAAAACGTGTATTTAACGAAGTAGGGTCGCATTTTAAAAATCCAAAAATGGAGCTCCGGAACAGGTTCTGAGGTCGCATATGCGACCGCATAATGGATATGCGGATCGCATATCGGTTGCATAATTACAGACCAAATCGATCAAATAGTTGTCCGTGTATGCGGTTACTATGCGGTCCACATAACTGTTATGCGATCGCATAATGCACCTCATAACAGTTATGTGGTCGCATAGCCTACCGCATAATTGCCCCCAGACTGGCCCTTCTCCTGCTCACTTCTGCAACCATTTTGCGGCCCGCAAAGTGATTATGCGGTCGCATAATGGACCGCATAAACGTGATTTTCTGCCAAAACTTTTCCTTTACTTTCCGGTGCATTGTTCAACCCAAAAAGTCCGAACCGCGGCTCGAAAGCTGGCCACGAAGATTTTATACCATCCTCAAACACGTAAGCCTACTCTGACACCACGAAACCTTGAATTCACTTGCGAAATTTACGGGGCTTTACACTGAAATACTTCATAATTTTTCGGGGTGTTACACAGGCATTCTTCTAAACTCGTTTGAGGACGAACTTGTATTTAAGAGGAGGAAATGTAATGACCCGTCCGATCATTTTGTGCATTTTAGCCATGTTCCCCTATTTGATGTTTCTCGTATGTGTGTTTGATCGGGAGTTGTCTTCGAGGCTATCGGGGTCAGATCATTATTTCAAGAGTTGAAATAGCTTCGTTATGTCATTTGGAACTTATGTGCAAATTTTGTGATCATTCCGAGTTGGTTAGACGTGTTTCTGCTTGAGTTTAGAAGTTGGGAGTTTGATTAGTTCATTAAGCTTGAATTGAGGTGTGATTTATGATTTTGATATTACTTTTTGCGATTTAGGACCTCGATTAGGTCCTTGTTGTGTTTTGGGACTAGTTGTATGTTTGAACGGGGTCCAGATGGGCTTGGGTATGTGTCGGGTGGATTCTGGATCACTTTGGAACTAATTGGCAGCTCTAGTATGGTGGTTTTGCACCTGCGTAGTTTGGTCCGCAGGTGCGAGTGTGCAAATGCATATAGGTAAGCGAAGACATTATTGAGTTGATTTGAGAGGAAAGGCTATATTGGTAGATTAGAGGTCACCCGGTGGAGGTAAGTCTCTTGGCTAACTTTGTTAAGAGAAAAGTCCCTGGGATTTGACTTGCTTGCTATGTGTTTGAGGTATTGGGGTGGTGTATATTCGCGGTGGCGAGCGTATATGCATTCACCAAGTTTATTACATGACCGGGGGTAGAAATGGAATATTTATGCTTTGTTTGACTATGTGCTCGTTTGATTCATGATGTGACTATGTTTTCTCTCTCATTTATGATAGAAATCATAACTAGGCTTGTGATTAACCGTGAAGGCATGGGAACCTATTCTTGATATGTTAAATTTCTTAATTTTCCGTAGTCACGTAGAGATTTCATGAGAACATACTCGTATGATATTTATTAAGTCCTTGTGTACCTCTTGTCTATAATTCTCCAACATTTACATACATTTTCATAATGGACATGTGATTTGGACTGAGGATCTTGGCACGAAGGGTAAGCGTGCGGGTGAGATACAGTTATGGCACAATGGACATGATGATCGGATATTGATTTATGAGGGATTCCATTATACCCCTCTTGCTCTTGGATTTGGATCCATCCCTCCGAAGTCAGGCGATACCTCATGTTACTTTGGGCCCTGTGAGTTTGGTCTGTACATGGATTTTGTACCAGGTCGATACATGAATTTTGTATCGGGTCAATACATAGATTGTATATCGGGTTATGTTGATACATGAATTATGTATCTGGGTACATGGATTTTGTATCGGTTGAGCATGCATTCTTAGTAATGACTCATTTTAAAATATTTATTTAATTGTTAATTGTTACTTGACCTCTTTACGTGCTAATTGGGGGTCCCGGATCTGTTATTTGGGTATACTACCTTTTAATTCAATATCCGAGCAGTGTTATGGTTATTTCTATCCCAGAAAAGCGTGCTTAATACTTTTCAACTATTGATTTCTGTGAATCTTGTTATTTTTTATATTACTTAATGTTCAATTATTGAATTTCGTTATTATATTAGTGTGGTAAGTATCAGGAAGCATTTAGCCTCCTCACTACCTCTTCGCGGTTAGACTTGATACTTACTGGGTACTGACAGTGGTGTACTCATACTATATTTTTGTACATCTTTTTATGCAAATCCTTAGGTGGGTTCTAGTAGAGCTTCCTAATTAAGCTGGTAGATATCACGAACACTTGGGGTGAGATGCACTACATAGATCTACTTCGCAGTTCCCGAATCCCCGTTCTTATGTTTTTGTCTATTTGCATTTCAAACAACTCGACATGTATACAGACTTGATCTCATTTCCATAGTTTTCTTGTGTACTTGTGCCACCTAGTCTTGAGGGCGTATTGTATTGGTCGTGTATAGGTCATGCTTGGGTTTTATTAGATACTATTACTGTTTTGAGACTATTTCCATCTTTTATTGTAGTATATATCTTTGTTAATAAAGAAAATAGACCTTATTTGTTGATTTCGAGTTGGCTTGCTTAGAAAGTTCAATTGTGCACCATCACAACCTTGAGGTGGATTTTGGATCGTGACACATGGGGTCGCTTGTACTTATACTATACTTATGCAAGTCTTGTGTAGATTCAGATATTGGTACCAGCGAGTCCTTAAGGGTGCTTAGCGGATACCAGATAGGCGACTCAAGTTAGAGCTGCATACCATTCGCAAACCTTAGAGTCATCTTTCCACCTCTTGTTTGCTGTTTATTTTACTAGACAGTGTTGTATTTCTTTCAGACATTGTATTTAGCAAATTCTAGTAGCTCATTTACTTGTGGCACCAAATCCTGGGATGGTTGATCGTCGGTATTGGTTTTTAGACTTATTATGTACGTTTCTGAGTTCCTTTTGTTCTATATTATCAATATGTTGTTAACCATTAGTCTCTTTTTCTTATTTATCGCTATGTATTGGCTTGCCTAGTAAGCGGTGTTAGGCACCATCACGACCCCGTTGATTGAGATTTTGGGTTGTGACAAGTTGGTATCAGACGCTAGGTTGTCCAAGTCTCACGAGTCATAAGCAAGCTTGATAGTCTCGAGGATCGGTGCGGAGACACCTATACTTATCTTCGAGATGCTATAAGGATTTTAGAAAAATATCACTTTCTTTCTCTATCGTGCGACTTTATTCTATCCTAAAGTTTGAATCTAAACGCTCTTATTCTATCACATATAGTGTGGACACGTATTTCAGCGGTAGCCAAACAGGAGCTAGAGCCCCAGATTGCATCCCTTACAAGGGGAAGGGGCCGGGGAAAGGGAAAAGGTAGAAGCTCAGCCTAGAGCACATGTAGTGGCACCTACAGTCGAGCCTCAACTAACTCTGAATGGTGAGATTCCAGCTCAGGTCAAGCCAGTAGGACCGGCTCAGGTCCCAGAGGGGTTCATTGCTACTTTAGTGCTTCAAGACGCCTTGGTCCATATGGTGGACTTTATGGAGAGTATGGCTCATGCCGGTGTATTTCATATGGCACCAGCCGCTTCCCAGGCCTGGGGAGGAGTTCAGACTACTCCTACTCACATCCCAAATCATATGACACATGGTTATCAGACCCCAAGAGTTCTACCAATTAGGGTGGTCAAGCCTATTATTGCCATGCAGCCTGAGGTTAGGCCCTCAATGTCAACTGATGAGTTGAAGAGGTTGTATATGTTCATGAATTTGTTTCCTCATCACTTTACTTGTGTGCATTCAAAGGATTCCCAAGAGTTCTTGGACCGTTGTCATGAGATTTTACCCAACCTGGGACTAGTATGGAGTTAACTTCACCATCTCTCAAATGCTTGGTTCCGCTAAGAGGTGGTGGTAGGTTTATGATCTAGGAAAGCCAGAAGGATCACCTCCTCTTAGTTAGGCTCAGTTTTACAAGTTGTTCTTGGAGAAGTTCATTCCACTCAATCAAAGAGATGAGTTGTGCAGCAAGTTTGAGTATCTTCAGTAGGGTAGCATGGCAGTCACACAGTGTGAGACTATTTGTTGATTTGTCTCGTCATGCAGCTATTATAATCCCTACTGAGAGGGAGAAGGTGCGAAAGTTCATGGAGCGTCCTACCTATGCCATCAGACTTCATATGGCTAGAACGGACGAGACTGAGACTTCTTTCACTCAGAAGGTAGAGATTGCTAAGAGGATTGGGCGAATAAGAGGCCAGGTAAGAGAGATAACTTCTGATAAGATGCCTCGTCATTTTGGTGGTTTTAGTGGTTCCTCGTCTAGAGGCAGGGGTTCTTTTGGTAGAGGCTATTCTATTAGGCTGATTCAGTTAGAACTCTAAGTTTCTCATGGTACTTCAGGAAGCCATGGTTCCTATGGTTCTCGCTCAGGGCAGCCATCATTCAGTGCATAACCAGCTCCCGTTAGTGCACCTCCGTTATAGAGCTTCTACAGTGGTTATTTGGATCGTCAAGGATAGCCTCAGACCCAGCAGCTACGTATAGTGAAGGGTTGATTCGACTTGGGGATAAGGGGCATTACATGAGGCATTTCCTAATATTGTATGGTAGGGGACAGCAGCGTGGCCAGACCACTATTCCAATGTCGATTCCTACACCCCTCGCCCATCCAGCTAGAGGTAGGGCCTATCTAGTCAGAGGTGGAGGTCATCTAGCTAGAGGTGGAGGCCAGTCAGTGAGAGATCATCCCAGAGGTGGAGGACAGGTTGATAGGGCTCAGTCCTGTTGTTATGCATTTTCGGGTAGGCTTTAGGTAGAGTCATCTGATGCAATCATTATAGGTATTATCTCATTCTGTCATGAAGATGCTTCGGTGTTGTTTAATCTGGGTTCTACATATTCTGATGTGTCTTCATATTTTGCATCACACTTGAGTATGCCTCGTGATTCTCTTGATATTCTTGTTTTTGTGTCCATACCTGTTGGGGATTCTATAGTAGTATATCGGGTGTATCGGTCTTCTGTTGTTACTATTAATGGTTATAATACTATAGTTGATCGTTTATTGTTAGATTTGGTAGATTTTGAAGTTATTCTCAATATGAATTGGTTATCCCTATATCATTCTATCTTGGATTGTCACGCTAAGACTGTGAACTTAGCTATGTCGGGGTTGCCTAGACTAGAGTGGAGAGGGACCATTGTCCATTCCACTAATAGGGTGATTTCATTTTTGAAGGCTCGGCGTATGGTTGAGAAGGGATGTTTAGAATATTTGGCTCATATTAAAGATTCCAGTACGGAGGTTCCTTCTATGGATTCAATGCCGGTTGTGAGGGAGTTATCAGAGGTGTTTCCTGCAAATTTATCGGGTATTCTACCTGACAGGGATATTGAATTTTGCATTGATTTGGTTTTGGGCACTCAGCCTATTTCTATTCTACCATATTGTATGGCTCCAATTGAGTTGAAGGAATTGAAGGAGCAGTTGTAGGATTTGCTTGATAAAGGATTTAGTAGACCAAGTGTTTCTCCTTGGGGTGCGCGGATGTTGTTTGTGAAGAATAAGGATGGATATATGAGAATGCGCATTGACTATCAGCGGTTAAACAAGGTTTCCATCAAGAACAAGAATCAGTTGCCTAGGATTGATGATTTGTTTTATCAGCTTCAGGGTGCCAAGGTGTTCTCCAAGATTGATTTGAGATTTGGATTTCATCAAGTGAAGATTAGGGCATCAAATGTTCCTAAGACAACTTTTAGGACTCATTATGCAATGGGGTGGTGCTAAGAAGGTTGTGATAGGAGATGATGGTGTTATGCGGCTTCAGGGCCGGATATGTGTTTCGAATCTTGATGGTTTGAGAGAGTTGGTTCTTGAGGAGGCTCATAGCTCGCGGTATTCTATTCACCCAGGTGTCACGAAGATGTATCGTGAAAAATAGCATTATTAGTAGTGGAAGATAAAGAAAGATATTATTGGGCATATCTCACGGTGCTTGAATTTTCAGCAGGTGAAGTATGAATAGCAGAAACCGGTGGTTTGACTTAGAGGTTGGTGACACCGGAGTGGAAGAGGGAGTGCATTACTATGGACTTTGTGGTAGGTTTACCATAGACTTTGAGGAAATAAGATGTTGTTTGGTTTATTGTGGACCGATTGACCAAGTCCGCGCATTTCATCCCGGTGATGACTTTATACACTTTAGAGTGGTTGGCTTAGATCTACACCAGAGAGATTGTTCGTATATGCCTATTTCTATCATCTCATATTGTGGCACGCAATTCACTTCACACTTTTGACGAGTTGTTCGGCGTGAATTGAACATGCAGGTGGAGCTCAATACAACATTTCATCCGCAGACGGATGGCCAGCCTGAGCGGACTATTTAGATCAGTGAGGATGTGTTGAGGGCCTGTGTTATTGATTTTGGAGGCCAATGGGAACATTTAATACCATTGGAGAAGTTTTCAGGCAACAACATCTACCAGTCCAGCATTCAGATGGTGTCGTATGAGGTATTATATGGTAGGCGGTGCCGTTCGTGATGCTTTGGAGAAGGTGAAGTTGATTCAGGATCACATTCGTACAGTGCAGAGCAGGCAGAAAAGTTATGCGGATAGGAAGGTCAATGATATGGCTTATATGGAGGACGATAAAGTACTTTTGAAAGTGTTGCCTATAAAGGGTGTAATGAGATTCAGGAAGAAGGGCAAGTTGAGCCCGAGGTTTATTGGCCCATTTGAGATCTTAGAGATAGTTGGGAGATTTCTTATATGCTTGCATTGCCTTCCAATCTAGTAGAGGTATATTCAGTATTTTATGTTTCTATGCTTCAGAAGTATCATTAAGATAATTCACATGTATTGGACTATAGCATGGTGCATCTTGATCAGGATTTGATGATTGAGGAAGAGTTGGTGGCCATTTAAGATAGCCATGTTTGAAAGTTGAGATCAAAGAATATGTCTTCTGTGAAAGGTATTTGGAGAGGTCAGTCGACTGTGGAGGCTACTTGGGAGTCCGAGTCCGATATGAGGAGTAGATATCCGTATCTTTTTAACAGTTCAGGTGCATTCCTATGTTCGTAGGAGGACGGACATTTATTTTAGAGGTGGAGAATGTAATGACCTGATAGGTCGTTTTGAGTTCTAGCTTCCCATTTCATGATTTGAGACCTTACATAATGTTATTTGATGATTTATGATTTGCGTGTACGGTCTGTTTGTTTTTCAGAAAGTTTAAATGTGATTTTTCAAAGAAAGCTTGGTTTTTGAACATGAAAATGGTTAAAGTTGACTACGATCAACATAGTTGGTAAACGATCTCGGATATACATTTTGACAATGCCGGTAGGTTCATATGATAATTTTGGACTTGTACACATGTTTGTGTTACGACCTAGCCTAGGGCCGTGATGGATAACTGACACTAAGTGTCGATCATCCCTAAACCTGTTGACAATCTACTAATCATGAATATAAACTAATAAACCGAACAAGCATAAGCATAGCTGATAAGAACTGTACAATCTAGAAAACCGACAAGGCTAACACAAGTAGACATATAAAAACATACTAACTGCACAGGTGCATATCTAGAGGCCTTTAGGAGTGATGAACTAAACAAGTACTAGAAGGGACAGGCCCTGCCATACCCAAGCTAGTTGACTGTATCCATACCAAAAGATAAGTTACTACGGGAATAAGCAGAGTGACTCCAACAGCTGGTGGATGTCCTACTGATGTGGATCAAGCACTAATCTATATGTACTTGTGCGGCATGAAATGCAGCGCCCCGGAAGAGACGTGAGTATGATATGTACAAAGTATGTAGGGTGGAAATCTTATGTAAAGCATAGTAAAGTATGACTGTAAGTTGGAAATCAGAATATAAGTTGAAAGTTAAACAAGAGCCTGACTAGCATCTGATCTGGAACTGAACCAAAGTTTAAGTTGAAACTGAACTACTATCTGAACTCGTACATGTCTGGTGTTATGGGCTATATCCCCCCAATCAGGTAACTGTATATCTGAACTAGCCTCATGTATAGTCATGTAATGCAAATTGTAGCTATTTATGCGTATATAACATGCCTCACTAGCGTATGGGCTATATCCCCTCAGTAGGTAAATATACAATCAATAGGCCCGGCTGGTATTATGGGCTATCTCCCCCCAGCATATAATCAATAGGCATCGCTAACCTTATGGTATATATCCCCGCAGCGTAAACGATGTAAGCATGTATGAGGCATAACACATGTGGCAGTATCATATGAACTCAAGAGATCATGAATTAAACCATAAATAGAATCACAAACGTAATCTGACGCTCGTCGTCCATAATTTGGACGAAGGAACCTATCCTCATTTTAGGGAGAAACTAAGTATGTACATGAGATACTAAGGCTAATTAACTCATTAGGATCCCTCTAGAATCAATTTAGAACCAAGGAACTCAAAATTTGTCCAACTCTTCGAATTTCCAAAACTTTCAACAGAGTTTCCCCTAAAACTGGATGATCCGTAAAACAAAAACAAGCACCACAATATACACGGGAATGAATACTCAGCCAAGATTATAACATCAAAGATCCAGTTATCCACAATAGTGTCAAACAATCGACAAAACGGAATTATAAACGTAATGTCGGCTCATAGTACCTAACTTGTGACATGCAAATCTAAATATGATTTAGGAATAATATAAGCATAAACACATGATAATTAATATCATATAATCTTAAATAAAGCTATTAGGATCATATGGGGGTTAGGTATACAAAAAACATCAAAGGAACGAAACAAATGGAAGCCCGCATGACATAGGCCAAATACGCGATTCGCCCTTTTGTTTTTGTTGTGTTTTGAAGTTCCAACCTAAACTAGCTTCTTCCATACTTCACATATGGAATTTAATACTATAAAATTATACAACTAAATACTAAAATTTCCCTTGAACAATAAGAAGAAAGGCTAGAACATATCTAAAACAAATCATGCCGAAAACGAAACGAAAACCCAACATACCTCTTGTGTTCTTGCATCCAAACCTTGTTCCCTTTGATCCAAACCCTTACTTATTCTTGTATAGCTAAAATAAAGAGGTGAAAAGCTTGCTTAGCCACGAATATCTTCACAGAACTAGAGTTATAAGGAGAAAGAAGGACGGCAAAGTCTTACCTATGTAGTAAGGATTGCGTTGATGTATTCGCTTCTTGATTTTGAGTTGCGGGTTATGGACTTGCTTCAAAACCATAAGGAACTTCTTGGAGAGCTATGGAAGCTCTGCTTGTGTGTGCATTTTCTGGAAAATGAGGTGTTTACTCCAAAAATGAGTAACAATTAAATTTGTACGCGGTTTAAAGGATACGCGGTTTAATTCAATACGAATAATTAAGAATAACAGGGAAAAGAAATAAAGACAAAATAAATGATCAAACCAATCTCAATGTAATGACCAAGTATGATCTTAGATTGAACAGTGGAACTCGTCCTCGATTGGACCCTCGATTCAAGTTTGGTCGCGAGTGAAGAAAAGAACAAAGGAGTAATGCCTTGAACAATGACTAGAAGACAAAAGTAAACTTTTGTTGCTTTGGATTGTGTGTTACAATGTGTCAGACCAAAGAAAAACTTCCCCTTTATATAGTAGGAGAATTTCAATCCCAGTGCAAGTCTAAAAAGGGTAAAGATCTTCTTTTGTCAGTAATTGTTGATCTATAATTGATATTGAATAGGATCTGCATTGTAATATCCGGCTGAGGGCGAATATTACGACCCCCTATCCGCCATGCATAACCGTTCACTGCGTATCCCGAGGTCCAGAAGTTATACTTGGTCTGGGGTACGTCACTTTATCGTATTCAATCTCAGATATATCGTTCATTCTTCATGGGTCTCGATACGAGGGGTTCCTGGCCTCAATTAGAATCACGTCGATCCATGCTTCCCCTTCGTTCTCTCATCGGGGAATTAGGGAAAACTTTACCCCCGATTTTACCCGTACACAGATAGTCCCCTCATTTTTCAGAGAGTAGATTTATCGAAGCGACAAGAAGCGATAAATTAACCCTGGTTCCTTCTTTTGTACGTTACAATCGAGTTGAATAGTCAGTGAAACATCCCATCAGTCGCATCATTCTGACTTTGGACACATGTCAGCCGCCAGTTAATTGTCCTCGAATGCGAAATGTAATGCATTGATTATCCTTCTTCTATAAAAGCTCTGACCCGTTTTTCACTTTTTTACTTTCCGATTCCAGAGCTCTTTGACTTACCCATGAATTCTCCACTTAATTCTAACCCGTTCAAATATTCATACATTGTTTTCTAGATCTTCATATCCTTATCTTCAAATCTTCATAATCCTTCTTTAAATCTTCAAATCAGACCTTCATACCTTCATCCCCATCTTTAAATCTTCATATTCATCTTCAAACCTTCATATTTTTCCTTGAAACTTCATATTTTTCAGAATCCAATGACAAAAACTTCCAAATTCGTGCCTCAATAGACCGCCCCTTCATCTTCCAACCCAGCCACGGATGCCGAGGTGGCCATTCCTGAGGTGGCCCAGGAGCCTCCTTTGAAGAACTTCGTTCCCGGAGGCTGTTCCATTGAAAGCGACTTCAAAGTCGAGAAGGCTTCCAGTCAACAAGACTAAGGCGAGGGAGTATGGAGGTACATATGCTCCATTACTAAGGACACACTCCCCACAATTCGGGTGGACTGTAACTGGGAAGGCAAGGAGGTGGTCGTCCCCGGGCCCAACGAAGACATCACCACTCACGTGGAGGGGTATCTAAGTGTTTATACTTACCCATTCACCCTCGCCCTGGTGGACCCTATAATCCTCGGCTTCTACAAAAGGTATGAGCTCTGCCTCAAGAAGATTCACCCATTCTTTTGGAGGATCATAATCCTCCTCCGCCACTTTATAAACAACACCAAAGCATCTCAGTTCACCCTCAACCACCTGCTTCATCTTTATAATCGCAGAATCTTCTTAGGGGGGTTGATCAAGCTCGTTCGTCGAGCGAGTAAAGCTCCATTCTCGAGCATCGATGAAGATCGAGATCGAGGTTGGCAGGAGAGGTTCATTCGCATGAAAACCGAAGGCCTCATTCCCCCCGAATTTCTATCGTTCCCTGAAAAGTAGAACTCATCTCGTAAGTCTTCTACTTCTTGAGTACTTGGTACTTCTTTTTATTCTTTCTCTAATTGCATGTGTCTACCATTGTGCAGTGGTCGCCCAAGTTCCCAATGCAGTCCCCCGCTTCAAGGAGTGGATTGAGGGGATCTGCAAATAAATGTCTTACTTCGAGCACAAATGGCGCAAGCTCTCGAAGGGCAAGTGGTAGGCACATTCCGACGGTGTGTCTTCCTCCCGAATAATTACATTTACATACTTAACTTTTATTTATGCTAAGTCGTTTCTCTTTCATAGGTTTTCCTAAGACCACTTAGCTCCGGTCGTTGGATGAGGATGAGGCCCCGTCCTCACTTACTGAACCCTCCGCTTTGAGACAGCCCCGAGATGCAACAAAGGAGGACAAAAAGAAGAAAAAGAGGAAATCCTCTGGCTCCCCGAACGTCAAGGTGAAGAAAAAGAAGAAGAAGAAGAAGAAGAAGAAGAAGAAGAGGGTAGTTGTCCGGGTTCAGCAAAGCAATAAAAAGAGTATCTAAGTCAGGGTATCGGACCCCGATTTCCTCTTCCGGCTAAGGGATTACCCTGAGGATGATGACCTTGAGTTCATAGCTCACGGGTCGACCATCGACAAAAGAGATCATGCGACAATCGGAGAAGGTGGCCGAGAGGTCGATCCCACTCTAGCTGGGGAGCCAGAAGGAGTATCAGAGGCCACCTCCCAAGAAGTCTCTCCTGCCCCTAAGGAAGTAGTCGGTGTCAACATGGAGACACCATCCCACACAGAGTCCATGCTCGAAGAGGCTCAAGCCGATAAAGAGAAATCAAACGAGATGGCATGGGGCACAGATGATGCCTTCAACATGTTCTTCGATGGCAGGGACATGAGTGTGTTGGAGGACTATTCCGGGCTTCGTCACCTGGAGGTCCCAAAAAAGGACGTGCCGTCCGGACGGCGCGAGCCGAGCTCAATCCTGAAGCTAGTGAGGTAGTTCCCTACCTCGAGTGTGGATCCCAACCATAAAAGAATGGTCGTTCTTACTATTCTGGCAGATGCCCGGGTATTTTCCGCTCCGGTAGGTGTGGCTAGCTATCTTCGTTGCCTGGTGATCGAGGAGGACCATGCGAAGATGAACAAAGTAGGCATATTGAATCTCTTCAATGAGGCGCAACAGGCACTAAACCAGGTAAGATGTCAGCTCCTTGTACCCTTTGTGAATATTTCTTAGTTTCAGTATGTTTTATTGATCTTAGTTCCGTGAAACGGGAGCATGCCGATCTGGTAGAGAAGGTAAGGAATTTTAGGCTAAAAACAAGAAGCAACTCGTGATGACTAACGATGCAACCTCGTAGGTCCAAGAGAAGATAGATCTGATTGACCAACTTCGGCCCGAGATGGATGAGGTCAAGACCACGGCCGAGGTGCTAAAAGGCAGGATAAACCTGATGGCTTCGAAAAAGGAGGCTACAAAGGAGGAGCTAGCATCGGTCAAGAACTAGCTGTGGGTGGAAAAGAATAGGGCTGACAAGTGGCCACGGCAAAATGACGAACTCCAATCACAACTGAATTCAGTCACCTCAGAACGGGATGCCCTTGGTCAGGAATATACTGCGCTAAAGTCCAAATTGGAGGCAACCTCGATTTATTACACCAAAGTCGAGGAAATGTTGGCCCAGTATAAGGTTGATGTGGAGATAGTCGAGGCCCGTTTAAGGACGAAGACCGAATATGTAAAGTGGTTGTCCCCAAGGGAGACACTCGAGGAGATTCACGCCCAAGGATTTGACCGGTCGGCTGAGATTGAAGAAGCCAAGAGGCTTGAGGCCGAGGCAAAGGAACTTTATGAGCCCGAAGGTCTTGAAGGCTCCAAAGGTTCCGAAGGTTCTGGTGTCGATTCGTGCTCCGGAGAAGATCAGGCATAGATGCCTTAGTTCCTTTTGTTTTGTTTTTGTGTATTTCCTTTCTTATTTATTTTGAGGCCATTTTGTCGTGCCTTTGTAAATATGTTTTGAGATATGTATATAAAATTTTCCCTTTAGTAACATCATGTTTTTACTTTTCAGCATTTGTTTTCCATATTTGTTTTATTTGCATATCGTCCCTAATGCCTTAGCACAAATGTAACCTAGAGCATCTGTTCTTCAGAGGTCTGAATGGGTCTCGATTTCGATGGCAACTCCTGATTGCTCGTGGCTTCCAAATTTCGATAAAATCGAAGGCCTTTAAGATGCTTAAGTATTTTAGTCACATACAATGATATTTTTGCCAAGGGTAACCCTTCAATAGGTTTTGATTATACGTAAGGGCCTTATTTTCTAAGTACGTACTTCGGACGTCTCCGAGCCATTTTAGGGTGGCCATACCCTTTCATATTCGGACACTACCTAATAGGCTCGGTGCCTCCGGGATTCGATAGCCCGGCCCATCTGATATTTTCTTTTTTATCGGACGATAGTCCTCGAGCCGGGGTAGCTCGTGGGCTTTAGGATCTAGGACCCGTTGTGAAGGTAATTGTAATGACCCGACTAGTTATTTTGAGTATTACAGTCCCATTCCTCCATTTGCTGCTCAATTGGTACTTTGCAGTTGTTATATGACTTGTCGGGGTAATTGGTTCGGGTCCGGTGAGGTTTTGAAATGAATTGAGACACTTAATCTCATAATTAAAAACTTAAGTTGAAAAGGTTGACCTGATATTGACTTATGTGTAAACGACCAGGGAATAGAGTTTTGATGATGCCAATAGCTCTGTATGGTGATGTTGGACTTAGGAGCGTGTCCGAAAAATTATTTGAAAGTCCGTAGTGGAATTCTCATTGTTGTTGAAGAAAGATAGAGTAGAACTTAAAGGCATAACAAAACATTACTTTATTTGACTAAATGGTGAAGCATTTGCCTCGATTTCAGTAACCCTATAAACCTAAATTCAACTGCTCTTGGAATCCTGCTTAATTCATCTCACCTTCATCCTCCATTAATTTTCCTTATTAAAATATCTTTATTTTTTTCCACTGGCCATGTTTTCTCTTTCAATTTATATGGTTTTCTCAGATTCACGCTTTCCATTTGCTTTGCGTACTCTTCAAAAAACTCTCTATTTGTGTTCTCACGTCTTTTTCGTGAGCTCTTTTGTTGTACCTAGGTGCTTGCTATATTTTACGGAACCCAAAGTAACGATTTTGGGATTGCTTAATTTATTGTCAAACGGGGTATTTTTAGCTGTTGCTCTTGTATGTAGTGGCTGAGATTGGGAAAAACTTTTCTGGGCATTGAAAGATTTTGAGTTCTTGATTGGAATCTGGAAGTTTCTGAAGATTTATCGATTCGAGCCGTTCGGAAGTTGATACGCACAGAATCGAATTTCTGGAGCATTATTTTGCTTGCTCGACATTGGATTCGGCTTGTTCGAGGTAAGTAACTCTTCTAATCTTGGAGCTGAGGGTATGAACCCTGTTGATACGTGTTATGTGTTATGTGTTTGGTGTTGAGGTGACGCACATGCTAGGTGACGGGCGTGTGGGCGTGCACCGTTTGAACTATGACCCCGTTATTCATGTGGTATTGCGTAGTTACCTGAACTTATCTGTAATCATGAAATCTCTACGTACTAGAGTTATCGAGTTGTGACTCATGTTAGAAAAAAATGCTTAGCCAAATATTGGTATTATTGGGACCCACAGAGGTCATTTCTGCTATCGATTTATTTGTTTAAATTGTAAATTCATACGCAGTCATGTTCATTCATTTCATATCATCTCTTAGTCTCTATTGCTATTTATTGATTCATTATATCATCATTTAGGGCTAGTTTCATGACATTGTGAGCCCGAGAGACTGGAGAGATTGATGATTGAGTGAGGCTAAGGGCCTGATTGTGAGGATAATTATGAGATCGGGTTGCACGCCCAGCAGGTCATATTGGCTTTATACACTTTATTATTATGGGATCGGACTGCACGCAGCAGCATGCCAGATTAGCTTATTATAGCACGTGAGTTGTCCGTGTGGATACAGATATTGAAACTATAGCACGTGAGTTGTCCATGCAGAATGTGAGTTGTTCGTGCATATTATAGCGCTTGGGCTGAAGGAGACCCTCCGGAGTCTGTACATATCCCCAGTGAGCGCAGGTACCTACTGAGTGCGAGTGTCGGGTGTCGAGGGCCGAACGATTGGGAGGATTAAGTGACTGTGAGGATTGAGTAACTGTGAGGACTGAGTGACTGGGAGAACTGGGTGACTGTGAGGACTGAGTGATTGGGAGGACTGAGTGAATTGATACTCTAAGAGTATGCATATGTTTTTATCACTGAGTTGCATATCATTGACATGCACACTTGACATACAAGCATAGAGATGCATTTTTTCTCATGTTGTATGATATGACATCATTCATGACTTCACATACTCATTGACATGTGGGCATAGAGATGTATTTTCCTCATGCCATTTGAAAATAAAACATCCTATTTGTTGTTCAAAAGTTTTGCAGAAAAAATTCCAGTTTTTACAAAATGTACTCATATTTTGGTGATTTCGGCAAAAAGATTTGAGTTTTACTGTTATAATTGAAAAGAAAATGTTTATTTTCTGAAACAAGCTGAGCATTTATTATTGAGTTATTACTGGTGTTATTTTTATTATATTGTTATGATATTATGTTGGCTATTGGTGTTGGACCCTGACCTGTGCTCCAGCTCGTCACTACTTTCAACCTAAGGTTAGGTTTATTACTTATTGAGTACATGGGGTCGGTTGTACTCATACTACACTTCTGCGCCTTGCGTGCAGATATTGGATATTGATGTTGCTGTGATCGACGGGAGCTGGATTTGAAGATGTACCTGGGTTCCGGTCATAACTGCCTCTTGTTCATGGTAGCCTTAGATTTATAAAAATCTGTTTATGTACATTTCGAACAGATAATGTATTTATTTCTTACCAACTTGTAAATTCTAATCTTAGAAACTCATGATTTGTACTACCAGTCCTTGGGGAGTGTATTAGAGTCAATTAAATATTATTGGAATTGCATAGTTATTAATTGGCTTACCTAGCGGGTTGGGTTAGGTTCCATCACGACTAATTGAATTTTGGGTCGTGACAGTAAAAAAGTATGAAGGAAGCAAAGATTTCTTTCATTGTTTTATATGTAGAGTACATAATCAGAGGCGCATAAGCCTAGTGTCGTGGCTAGAGTGGGCTATATGGGCATGGTTCGTTTGACAATTTGGCCCTTAGAATGAATCCTAACCATCAAGCCTTGGCTTTTGACATTTAAAATTTGCCCTTTCTAAAGATCTTAACCTAGAGGTAATGGCCCCCAGTATTTGAGGCCAAATGTGTGAGGGCTCGGATACTGTTGGATTGGTGCAACCGATCAACAGTTCCAGTTTAAGGCTGGTCTTCAAAACTAAGGTAGCACGTTTTACTGTTGCCTCATTAAAAATCTTGCCGAAAAACCCACTTCGGGACAAAATCGGTTCAAGGGAAAAAGAGTACAAGACGTGCTTTCATACCTAATAATCACATTTACTCTTGGGCGAGTACCTGCATAAGTTAGTCCATAATATAAAATGGGGAATTAAGTTCGCACCTTAGTAGTAGTACCACTTTAAGTGTGCCACATTCTAGTTGTTCGGTAGTTGCACACTATTTCCGACTCTATTTTATACGAGCCTTTGCCGGTTATTCCAGCGACTCTATACGGTCCTTCCCAATTTGAGCCCTATTTCCCGTCGTTTGGGTTCTTAGTGTGTAGTGTTACTTTTCTCAATACCAAGCCCCGACTTGAAAATGTCGAAGGTTGGCTCTTTGGTTGTAGTACCGCCCTACTCGCTGCTTCTGGGCGGCTAACCAGACCAGGGCGGCTTCACACCTTTCGTCAAATAATTCCAGGCTCGTGGTCATGGCCTCGCCGTTTGACACTTCGGTAGCATACTGGAACCTGAGGCTCGGTTCCCCTACCTTGACATGTATAAAGGCTTCCGCTCCATAGACTAGAGAGAACGGGGTCTCCCCGGTACTCGACTTCAAAGTCATACAGTATGCCCATAAGACTTCGGGAAAGATTTCCTTCCATTTTCCCTTTGAACCGGTCGACCTCTTTTTCATGTTTTGGAGTATAGTTTTGTTCGTCGATTCCGCTTGCCCATTCCCACTAGGGTCGTAAGGCATTGATAATATATTTTTGATCTTGTGGTCTTCGAAAAATTTACTTACCTTACTACCGATGGATAATTTTCTATTATCGCAGATCTTGGTCAGTATCCCAAATCGACATATTATGTGATCCCAGATGAAGTCGATGACTTATTTCTCCCGAATCATCTCGAACGCCTGAGTCTCAACCCATTTGGAAAAATAATCGCTCATGAATAGTATGTGTTGGACCTTACCAGGCGCCCATGGCAGGGGACCTACGATATCCATTCCCCACTTCATAAACGGCCATGGCGACAGGACCGGGTGGAGCATCTCTCCCGGTTGATGAATCATCAGGGTGTATCTTTGGCACTCGTTGCATTTCTGTATGAAGTCTTTTGCATCCTTCTCTATTTCATTCCAGTAGTAGCCGGTTATGATTAGCTTTCGAACTAAGGATTCTGCCCCTGAATGGTTCCCGCAAGTGCCCTATGGACTTCTCTCATCGCGTATTCGGTCTCTTCCGGACCTAAGCATCTAGCTAGTGGGCCAAAGAAGGACCTTCTGAACAACGTCCCTTTAACTAAGCTAAACCTGGCAGCTTTGGTGCGCATGGCTTTCGATTCCTTGGGATTCGATGGCAATTTTCTTATCTTCAGGTAGTCTATGTATTTATTTAACCAATCCCAAATTAAACTTGTCGAGTTTACTGCGGCGTGACCTTCTTCTACCATCAAGTTCATCAGCTGCACCACTGCTCCCGAGTTGAATTCATCAGAGTCGACAGATGACCCCAACTTGGCCAGTGCGTCGGCCTCACTATTGTGATCTCGAGGTACGTGTTGTAGAGTCCATTCCTTGAATTGGTGTAGGGTTACCTGCAATTTGTTCAAGTACCTCCGCATCCGTTCCTCTTTTACTTCGAACGTTCTGTTGACTTGATTTACGACGAGGTGGGAGTCATATTTGGCTTCGATCACTTCAGCCCAGAGGCTCTTATTCAGTTCCAGACCTGTATTCATAGCTTAATACTCAGCTTCATTGTTAGTCAATTTTATAGTTCTAATAGACTGTCTAATTACGTAGCTCATAGGTAGTTTTAACACGATACCGATCCCGGACCCTTTCGCATTGGATGCACCATCCGTGAATAGGGTCCAGATCCTCGAATTATCCCCAGAAGTGAGCAGCAATTCACTTTTCGACCTCGGGTATCAGGGCCAGCATAAAGTCGGCCACAAAGTCCACCAAAATATGAGACTTTATGGTAGTCTGGGGTTTGTACTCGATATCGTACCCGCTTATCTCTACGGCCTATCTGGTCAGCCGGCCCGAGAGCTTGGGCTTATGCATGACATTCCTCAGCGGGTAAGAGGCACGACACATATGGGGTGGCAGTGAAAGTACAGTTTTAGTTTCCTAGAAGCGCTTAGTAAGGCGAGCGCTAACTTTTCTAGGTGAGGATACCTTATTTCGGCATCTCCTAAGGTTCTACTAATATAATAAATAGGAAATTGAGTACCTTCTTCCTCCCGGACTAGGACACCACTTACCGCCACCTCAAAAACCGCCAAGCAGAGGTGCAACTATTCGTCTGCCTTCGGAGTGTGCAACAAAGAGGGACGCGACATGTATCACTTGAGTTCTTCCAAAGCTTGCTGGCATTTCGGAGTCCAAGAAAAATTGTTCTTCTTTTTCAATAGTGAGAAGAACTGGTGGCTTTTATTTGGCGATCTCAAAATGAACCATCTTAACGCGGCTATTCGCCCGGTCAGTCTTTGAACTGCCTTGACGTTGTCGACTATGGTGATGTCCTTTATGGCCTTTATTTTGTCGGGGTTGATCTCTATCCCCCGATAAGATACCATGAACCCGAGAAACTTTCCCTAACTGACCCTAAATGCACACTTCTCCGGGTTGATTTTCATGTTGTACTTCCTTATTATGTCGAAGGTTTCCTGCAAATGTTTCAAATGGTCCTCTGCTCGTAGGGACTTGACCAACATATCGTTAATATAAACATCCATTGATTTCCGTATTTGTTCTTCGAACATCCGGTTTACTAGGCATTGGTATGTGGCACTGGCATTCTTTAATCCGAATGGCATTACGTTATAGCAGTAGGTGCCGAACTTTGTTATGAAAGAAATCTTTTCTTGATCATCCGGGTTCATCCGAATTTGGTTGTACTAGGAGTAGGCGTCGAGAATACTGAGTATCTCGTGTCTGGCAGTCGCATCGATCATTCGATCGATGTTAGGCTAAGGGAAAGAATCCCTTGGACATGCCTTGTTTAGATTCTTATAATCTACACACATTATTAGTTTATTTCCTTTTTTAGGTACTACCACTACGTTAGATAACCAATCCGGGTATTTAACTTCCAGGATGGAACCTATTATTTGAAATTTGGATACCTCATCCTTGATGAACGCGTGTGTGATCTCGGACTGTGGCCTTCTTTTCTTCTTGACCGGATGGAACTTTAGATCCAAACTCAACTTGCGAGCAGTTACCTCAGGTGGGATCCCTGTCATGTCTAGATGGGACCAGGCAAAACAATCGGCGTTAGCTTTAAGAAAATCAATAAGTTTTTTCCTGAGCTCGAGGGTTAACATTGTGCCCAAATATACCTTTCAATCTGGTAGGTGCTTGATTAATATAACTTGCTCCAACTCCTCGACCGTTGATTTGGTAGCGTCGGTGTCATCGGGTTCTATGAATGATCTCGGGACACTGTAATCGCCCTCATCATCTACTCCTTGTTCTTCCTGCTTCTCTGGTTCGGCTGAGGCCGATATCATTAATTGCTATTTAGTTTCTTATTTTTTGGTCGGTTCCGCACTTCTTGATGATGAGACCATAAGCACCGAGATCACTCCATCGACAGCAAACATTTCCCTTGCAGCCGGTTGTTCTCTGTAGACCGTTTTGACTCCCCCTGGCATGGGAAATTTCAGCGCCCGATGTAAGGTCGAAGGTACCGCCCTTATGTTATGGACCCATGGTCTTATGAACAAAGCGTTGTACCTCATATCCCCTTCTATCACGTAGAACGTCGTTTCTTGGGTTGTTACAGCAGTGTTTACTGGCAAAGTTATCTCTCCTTTCGTGGTCTCACATGCCATATTGAACCCATTCAACACCTAGACTTCTGGTACGATTTGATCCTGTAACCTCAGTTGCTCCACGACCCTTGATCTGATGATGTTAGCCGAGCTACCTGGATTAATCAACACACGTTTAACCAGATATTTATTGATAAGTACAGATAATACCAGTGCATCGTTGTGAAACTATACAATGCCCTCGACATCTTCATCGTTGAACGATATAGCTCCATCCGGAACGTAATCCTGGGTGTATTTTTCCCTCGTAATAGACACTTTAGTGCGTTTTATCATTGGCTCTTGGGGGACATCGACTCCCCCAATGATCATGGTGATCAGGTGTTGAGGCTCCTCTTGTTAGACCTATTTGTTAGCATCCCTGTTTCTGAAGTGGTTTTTGGCTCGCTTGCTTAGGGATTCTCGGAAGCGCCCATTGTTGAACAATTGAGCAACTTCTTCTGTTAACAGTCAGCAATCTTCGGTCTTATGACCATGAGTGCCGTGATACTTACATATCAAATTAGGATCTCTCTAAGTAGGGTCGGACTGCAATGGTCGGGGCCACTTGGTCTCTTTGATGTGCCCTATGGCCAACATGATGTTTGCAGTGTCCACGTTGAAATTGTATTTCGATAATCTTGGCTCTTACCTACTCTCGAGCGGCCTGTCAAACTCGTTCTTGCTCATCAGTCCCCGGTCGTTTGGCCATCGATCACTTGTCTTCTCGTTTCTGAATGGGTGACGCCTGAATATGTTTCCCCTCTAATCCGCGATGTATGGATGACATCGATCTCCAACCAGCCTTGGCTCCTGATCAATGACTCTCTTAGATCTATCATCGGTTCTGATGGGGTATACAGATCTATAAGGGGCCCCGAGTTGGTCATCTTCGACCCTGATCTTCGATTGGTACCTATTGTGAACGTCGGCCCAGGTTACCATTGGGTACTCCACCAAATTTTGTTTTAGCTATTGAGAGGCCACGGAACTTCGGGGGTTGATCCCCTGAGTGAATTCCTGAATGGCCCAATCATCCGCAACTAGTGGCAGATCCATCCGTTCCATCTGGAACCTTGACACGAATTCCCTGAGCATCTCGTTATCCCTTTGTTTGACTTTGAAAAGATCTGAATTTTTGGTCTCGACCTTGATGGCTCCGGCGTGGGCCTTCGTGAAAGCATCTACAAGCATAGCAAATGAGTCAATGGAATGTGGAGGCAAGTTGTGATACCATATAATTTCCCCCTTGGACAAAGTTTCCCCAAACTCTTTCAGCAATACTGACTCGATTTCGTCATCTTCCAAGTCATTCCCTTTGATCGCGTATATATAGGAGGTTACATGCTCATTCGTATTTGTGGGCCCATTATACTTGGGAATGTCGGTCATTCAAAACCTCTTCGGGATCGGCTTCGGTGCCACGCTCGGTG
>AWOL01S0006867.1:26630-47513 GCA_000715115.1 Nicotiana otophora | reverse complement strand
AGGGCTTCTGCCTCTCGAGATCTGATCGACCCTGGAGTTGTATGTTTCCACCTTCTTGTCGTTAGCCTCAATCTTTTTCTCGCCTGACTCCACCCATTTTGTTAATGCTTCGAGCATCTTCATTACCTCAGAAGTTTCTTCGGGCTAGGCTTCACTTAGTCTCATGGCAATTTGTACATCTCTCTAGGTATTTTCCCAGGATTGTTCGGACTCGACCCTGTTAGAAGTGTGGCTTTGGTTATGTAGTTGTTCTATTGCCTCTTGTTGAGCCTGCAATATTTTGAAAATCAATCGTAGGCTCACCTCATCACCTTTACCTTCGGGCGCTTTTCGAGTTGTTGGTCGGGGTCCCCCACAAATACTATTTTCGGGATCAGTTTGCAAATTAATGTTGATGGCCACGTGCGAGTTAGCATCGACCCGGTCGACGGTTGGGACACCATTGGGATCGGTAGGAGTCACATCATTAATGGGCACCACATTATTATTTTTGCCGTGATGGCCTGACTCAGCGTCAACATTTAAGTGAGCAGACTGAGAGTTTGACATTCTTAGGTTGACCTGGAATTAAGATTTCAAAGAACAAGCGTAAAATAGGGTGTGTTATGGAGATTCATATCAAATTAGCACTATTATACTCAGCCCCATGGTGGACGCCAAACTGCTTACCCCCAAAATGAGTAACAAGTAAATTTTTATGCGGTTTAAAGAATACATGGTTTAACTCAATGCGAATAATTAAAAATAACAGGTAAATGAATTAAAGACAAAATAAACGATCAAACCAATCACAATGTAATGAACAAACCTGATCTTAGATTGAACAGTGGAAATCGTCCTCGATTGGACCCTCGGTTCAAGGTCGGCCGCGAGTGAAGAAAAGAACAAAGGAGTAATGCCTTTAACAATAACTAGAAGACAAAAGTAAACTTTTATTTCTTTGGATTGCGTGTTACAATGCATCGGACTAAAGAAAAACTTTCCCTTTATTTAGTTGGAGAATTTCAGTCCTAGTACAAGTCCAAAAGGGTAAAAGTCTTCTTTTCCCGATAATTGTTGATCTACAATTGATACTAAACGGGGTCCGCACTGTAATATTCATTTGAGGTTGAATATTACGACCCCCTATCTGTCATGCATAACCGTTCACTACATCTCCCAAGGTCCAGAAGCTATACTTGGTCCAGGCCCAAGGTTACGTCGCTTTGCTGTATTCGATCTCAGATACATCGCTCATTCTCCCTGGGTCTCGATACGAGGGGTTCCTGGCCTCGATTAGAATCACGTCGATCTGTGCTTCTCCTTCGTTCTCTCATCGGGGAATTGGAAAAAACTGTATCCCCTATTTTACCCGTACACATGAGGAAAAAGAATAATATGTCTTCTATTTATAGTAGTGTTGAAAAGTCAACCACATGTGTGCTTCACCAGCCCTTCTTCCCACGCTCATATCTCTTTATCCAGACATCATATGAAGGAACAATCAAGAGCATTGGAAACTAAATTCTAAGATCTTCAAACTGGTATATAATATGTCCCCCAAAGTACCTCACATAACACACGAATTTAATCTCTCAAAAAGCTTCGTTACAAGGCAAATCTTTTGTTGGTTTTTCCGCAACTTAAATCCGATTTTTTCCAAACTTTATATTCTATATACAAACATAATATATAGTCATATTATGACTTTAAGTCTCATTTAAATCATTCTTATCAAGTCATTTACACAATATATGACATCACAAAAGTACGGGGTGTAACAATCCCCCCTTAAGAACATTCGAGGTATACAAAAGCATTAAGCAAAGATCTCTTAGATACCTGGAGTAGTAAAGAGATGCGGATATCTGGATATCATATCCTTCTCATCTTCCCAAGTCATCTCTTCCACATTATTTCTCGTCATAACACTTTCACGGAAAGAAATCTTTCATCCTCAACCGACAAACATGCTGATCGAAAATGGCAACATGTACCTCCTCATAAGTCAACTGCCCGTTGATCTGTACATCATCAATTGTTAACTTTGGAAGGATCTGCAATACACTTCTGAAGCATGGAGACATGAAACACTAGATGTACCTCCTGAAGGTTTGCTCGAAGGTCCAACTCGTATGCTACAAGACCAACTCGTCTGATGATCTGGTATGGACCTATATACCTAGGGCTAAGATTTCCCTTATTTCTGAACTTCATAACGCCTTTCATAGGTGACACCTTCATTAACACCCAATCGCCAACCTAGAACTCTAGATCTCAGCATCAGTTATCTACATATGACTTATGTCGACTCTAGGCTGCTAGCAATCTCCCCATGATCAGCTTAACCTTCTCCATTGCTGGATCAAATATGGGCCTATCAGCTGAGACTCACCAACTTCTAACCATCCTATGGGTTATCTGCACTTGCACCCACACAAAGCTTCATAAGGCTCCATCTGCATACTGGAATGATAATTATTGTTGTATGAAAACATATCAATGGTAAGTGTTCATCCCAGCTGCCTTTGAAATCTAACACACGCCCTTAATATTTCCTCGATTGTCTGTATGGTTCTCTCGGCATGTCCATCTGTCTAGGGATGAAAAGTTATACTCAAGTTCATCTGCATACCCAAACCTTTCTGGAACGATCTCCAGAAGTTATCTGTAAACTATGTGCCTCTGTCTGAAATGATAGATACTGGAACACCATGTAGGTGTACCATCTCCCCGATATACAATTTGGCATAATCTTCTGTTGTATAGGTAGTTCTAACGGGCAAGAAATGATTTGATTTAGTAAGCCTATCAACTATAATCCAAATAGAATCATACTTGCTCCGTGTACAAGGCAGGCCAATGATAAAGTTCATATTCACTGCTTCCCATTTCCATATTGGGATATCTATCTCCTGTAACAAACCTCTAGGCTTCTGGTGCTCAAACTTTACCTGTTGGAAGTTAGAACACTAGGCCACGAACTCTGTTATGTCATTTCATTCCATCCCACCAGTAAATCCGCTTAAGATCATGGTACATCTTAGTAGAGCCTGGATGAATGGTGTACCTGGAATGATGTGCCTCTGCCATAATTTGCCGGCATAACCTTGCAACGCCTGGAACATAAAGCCTATCTTTATATCCGAGGACCCCGTCACTAGTAACTCTGTAAGGTGAATTTTTCTTTTTCCTGGCTGCCTGACCATACTCAATTAGAACTGGATCTTCATATTGCCTCTATTTCACTTCAGTCACTAAACAGTGGTAGTTGTATTCTGAACTACAACTCCTGCATCCTCTGAATATATCAATCTAACTCCCAAACTGGCTAACTGATGGAGTTCATAAGCTAACTCCCTTTTCTAAGGCTGCAAG
The DNA here is from genome assembly GCA_000715115.1 of Nicotiana otophora. Classification (NCBI taxonomy): domain Eukaryota; kingdom Viridiplantae; phylum Streptophyta; class Magnoliopsida; order Solanales; family Solanaceae; genus Nicotiana; species Nicotiana otophora. Next base: position 44,156 of record AWOL01S0006867.1, on the reverse strand, counting down.
TAAGCTAAACTCCCCATGGATTTACAATTGAGAGCATCAGCTACAACATTAGCTTTACCTGGATGATAGAGAATGTCAACGTCGTAGTCCTTTAGAAGCTCTAACCACTGTCTCTACCACAAATTCAACTCATTCTGCTTAAATATGTACTGGAGGATCTTGCGATATATATATATATATATATCAACATGAATGCCATAGAAATAGTGCCTCCAAATCTTCAGTGCATGAATAACTATTGCTAGTTCCAAGTAATATGTAGGATAATTCTACTTATGCTTCTTCAACTATTTGGAAACATAAGCAATTACCTTTCCGTGTTGCATCAGCACACAACCTAGGTCAATCTGAGAAGCGTCACAGTAAATAACATAACCCTCGTATCCCTCTAGAAGTTTAAGAATTGGAGATGTAATCAACATGTTCTTCAACTCCTGGAAACTCTAGTCACGTTCATCTGACCACTGAAATTTGGCTTCTTTTGTGTTAATCTAGTCAGGGGCACTGCAAGGGAAGAAACCCTTCTACAAATCTCTTGTAATACCCTACCAAACCCAAAAAACTACGTACCTCAGTTGGCTCATAGGTTTGGGCCAATTCTTCACTGCCTCTGTCTTCTGACCATCTACTTTAATGCCTTCTAATTATACTATATGTCTAAGACATGCTACCGAACTCACCAGAATTCGCTCTTCGAGAATTTGGAATATAGCTTCCGGTCTCGAAGGAAGCCCAACACTGTGCATAGATGTGCTGCATGTTCTGAATCAGACTTGGAATATACCAGAATATCATCAATAAACACTATCACAAACAGGTCTAGATAATTCCTAAACACGTTGTTCATAAGATCCATAAACACCGCTAGGGCATTAGTCATCTCGAACGACATTACTAGAATCTCGTAATGGCCATACCTAGTTCTGAACGCTGTCTTAGATATGTCGCACTCTCTAACTCTAACCTGACGGTAGCCTGATCTCAAGTTTATCTTCAAGAAGCATTTGGCACCCTGAAGCTGGTCGAACAAGTCATCAATTCTGGAAAGGGGATACTTTCTCTTGATCGTGACCTTGTTCAGCTATCTGTAGTCTATGCACATACGTAGGGAGCCATCTTTCTTTTCACAAATAAGACCGGTGCTCCCCAAGGAGAGGTGTTGGGTCTAATAAAACCCTTATCTAATAGATCTTTCAACTTCTCCTTAAGTTCCTTTAATTATGTTGGTGTCATCCTATAAGGAGGAATAGATACTGGTTGCGTACCCGACATTATATCAGTGGGAAAGTCAATTTCCCGCTCTGGAGGAAGACTTGGGAGCTCATCTAGAAATACATCAAGGAACTTATTCTCTACTGGAACTAATTCAAGAGTCGGTGTTCCCTCATCTACGTTTCGAACATGAATTATATGATATAAGCATCCCTTGGCGATCATCTTACTCGCCTTAAGGTACGAAATAAATCTACCTTTTGGCGATGTAGAAATGCCTTTTCATTCTATAGCTAACTCTTTTGTGAAAATTGAACTAGACCGTCTTTGCTCTACAGTCAACATTAGCATAGCAAGAAGACAACCAATACATACTAAGTATAACATCAAAGTCAACCATTTCTAACTCAATCAAGTCAGTTGTAGTACTACGGTCGCCAATCACAATCGTGCAACCTCTAAAAACATGCCTAGCTACTACTGAATCACCAACTTAGGTCGTTACCTCAAAAGGTTTAATGGCTTTTGGTTCTATCCCAAACTTAGTAGCAATAAAGGGAGTAACATATGATAGTTTAGAACCAGGATCTATCAACACATACTCATTATGAGAATTCACTAATAAAGTACCTATAACCACGTCTAGTGAAGCCTCCCAATCCTGACGACCAACCAGAGCGTAGGTGTGGTTCTGGGGACTGCATGTAGTAGAAGCTCTACCTCGGCCTCTACCACAGCCCGCTAGTGTTTGAGGAACTTTCCCTTGGGGGCATGCTGGTGCTGAAGAAGCTGCAACTGATCTCGCTAACTGAGCTACACCACTACCACCCCTAGACGGGCAACCTCTCATAAAATGGCCTAACTCGCCACAAGCATAACATGCATCTACACCCAACTAGCATCGGCCTAAATGGTGTCTACCACAATCAGAACACCTAGGGTAAAGTGAACTACCTTGACTAGAAACACCCCGATGATAGGATCTTGAAGCCCGTGATGCTTGACTAGCTCTAGATTGTGGGGGTCGATAAGATCTCGACCCCTGAAATCGGGAAGGAACACTAGTTGTTGGATGCCTGACACTCTCTTGTCTACTATCACCAAACGTCTCACCAAACGAACCTAAAAATCTGTCTTTCTTGCTTGAGCTTCTATCTATGTCAGCCCTCTACTTCTGTTTCCTTTCCTCAAGTGCTAATGCGAATTCCTAAATACGTGCAATGTCCACACCCGACTATATAGATATAGTCATACACTTATTTACTAAGTGAGGACCAAGTCTTGCTACATACTTGTGTACCCTGTCTTCCATGTCTGATACAACTGTAGGAGCAAACCTCGCCAAAGAATTAAAGTGGAGGTTGTATTCTACAACTTTCACACACACCGCGTCTCAATGTCAGGAACTTATCCAATCGTGCTCTACGTGTCTCTGTAGGTAAGTAATGGCAGAGGAATGCCTCTAAGAGCTCCCGCCATGTAGCTGAAGCAGCATTTGCTCCCCTAAACATCACCCAAGTGGTATACAAACCTGCTGCTGGATCCTGTAATCTATATGATGCCAATTCAACTGACTCTTTATCTGTGGCATGCATAATTCTAAGGGCTCTGGATACTCTGTCTATAAAATCCTAGGGATCCTCTACTGTACTAGATCCTATGAAAGCTAGAGGTTCTAATCTGAGGAAATCACGAATCCTAGAACTCGTATCGTCACCCTGAGGACTTGTATGCTGCCATCTGGCATGAGTAACTGCAATGCTAGTCAACAATCTTATGGCCTCCCTTATGTCATCATGCTGAGGAACCGGAGGTGCGGTTGCTGGAGCACCCCTAAAAGACGAAGTATGTGAAGCTACTGATGGAACCTCATGTCTGGACTCCTCATGCTCATCTAACTTAGGGGGTACTCTGCTAGTATCCTGGCCAGCAACGGCTTTTCCCTTCGGGCAGCTATGAGTCTCTTCGGTGGCATCGCTATATATAAAACATTTCATTAGAAGGCTAAATTCTTATAACATAGCTCTATCGCACGATCTAGAGAAGAATAAGGACAACCATCCAATAATGCCTTGTAGCCTCATGTTCATAAGTATGACGCGCAACATACTCCTGAACAAGACTCTACTAGACGCGACATGTAGACACCCTAGGACTGAACTGCTCTGATACCATGTTTGTCATGACCCAGCCTAGGGTCGCGATGGATAACCGACACTAAGTGTCGATCATCCCTAAACCTATTGTTAATCTACTAATCATGAATATAGACTGATAAACTGAATAAGCATAAGCATCACTGATAAGAACTGTACAGTCTGGAAAGCCGACAAAGCTAACACTTGACATATAAAAACATATTATTTGCACATGTGCATATCCACAGGCCTCTAGGAGTGCTGAATTGAATAAGTACTTGATGGAATAGGCCCTGCCATACCCAAAATATCTGATTGTACACATATCAAAAGATAAGTAACTCCGAGAGTAAGCAGAGTGACTCCAACAGCTGGTGGATGGCCTATTGATGTGGCTCAAGAGTTGCTCTATCTGTACATGTGTGGCATGAAATGCAGCACCCCAAAAAGGATGTGAGTCCGATATGTACAAAGTATGTAGGGTGGAAAGCATATGTAAAACATACTAAAGTATGACTGTAAGCTGGAAATATGAATATAAGTTGAAAGCTAAATAAGATCCTGAACTAGCAACTGATTTGGAACTGAACCGAAGTTTAAGCTGAAATTGTGCTAAAATTGAACTACTATCTGAACCGGCACTTGTCTGGCGTTATGTGTTATATCTCCCAATCAGGTAACTGTACATCTGAACTAGACTCATGTATAGTAATGCAATGCAAATAGTAGCTTTATACGCATATATAACATGCCTTACTAGCGTTATGCGCTATATCCCCCCAGCAGGTAAATATATAATCAATAGGCTCGACTGGTGTTATGGGCTATCTCCCCCCAGCATATAATCAATAGGACTCACTAGAGTTATGGTCTATATCCCCCGGTATAATCAATTTAAGCATGTATGAGACATAACACATGTGGCAGCATCATATGGACTCAAGAGATCATGAAGGAAACCATAAACGAAATCACAAACGTAATCTGATGCTCGTCGTCCATAAGTTGGATGGAGGATCCTATCCCCATTTTAGAGAGAAAATGAGTATGTACATGAGATAATAAGGCTAATTAACTCATTAGTATTCCTCTAGGATCCATTTAGAACCAAGGAACTCAAAATTTGTCCAACTCTTCGAATTTCCAAAACTTTCAGCAGAGTTTCCCCTAAAATTGGATGATCCCAAAAACAAACAACAAGAACCATAATACACATGGGAATGGATACCCAACCAATATGATAACACCGATAACATCAAACTAAAGGAGATACAATTATCCACAATAGTGTCAAACAATCGACAAAATAGAATTATGAACACAACATCAGCTCATAGTGGCTAACTTGTAACATAAAAGTCTAAATATGATTTAGAAATAATCTAAGAATCAACAAATGATAATTAAGCTCATATAATCTTAAATGATTATATTAGGATCATATGGGTGTTAGGTATACATAAAAACATCAACGGAACGGAATAAACGGAAGTCCAGATGGCATAGGCCAAATGGGTGATTCGCCCTTTTTGTTTTTGTTGTGTTTTGAAATTTCAACCTAAATTAGTTTCATCAATACTTAACATATGTAATTGAATACTATACAATAATACAATACATGCTGAAATTTCTCTTAAACAACTCTCAAAAGATCAAGAAGAAAGGCTAGAATATAGCTAAACCAAACCATGTCGAAAACGAAACGAAAACTCTATATACCTCTTGTCTTATTGCTTCCAAACCTAACACCCTTTGATCCACACCCTTCCTTATTATTGTATAGCTAAAATACAGAGGTTACAAGCTTTCTTAGCCATGAAGAGCTTTCCAAAACACGAGTTATAAGGAGAAAGAAGGATGGCAAAGTCTTACTTATGTCGTAAGGATCGCATTGATGTTCATTTCTTGATTTTGAGTTGCGGATGATGAACTTGCTTCAAAACCCTAAGGAACTTCTTGGAGAGTTATGGAAGCTCTGCATGTGCCTGAATGTTCAGGAAAATAAGGAAAAAGAAGATTAAGTCTTCTATTTATAGTAAGGTTGAAAAGTCAACCACATGTGTGCTTCACCAGCCCTTCTTCCGACGCTCATATCTCTTTAGCCAGATATTATATGAATAAACAGTCAAGAGAGTTGGAAACTAAATTCTAAGAACTTCAATTTGATATATAATATGTCCCCAAAATACCTCATATAACACACAAAATTAATTGCTCAAAAAGCTTCATTACAAGGCAACAGTTTTTCCACAACTTAAATCTGATTTTCCCCAAACATTATATTATATATCCAAACATCATATATAGTCATATTATGACTTTAAACTTATTTAAATCATTCTTAAAATGTCATTTACACAATATACAACATCACATAAGTCCATGGTGTAATAGTTTGGTTGGGGTCCCGGGTGACCCGAGGTCATTTCAGCACTTGTTGTGGAAAGTTGAAAATTTGAAGTTATGAACTTTGAAATCTTTGAATTTGATGCTTGAATTTTAGATGTTGTTTTAATATTTTGATCTTGAGAGCGAGTTCGTATGATGTTATTATACTCATGTATATATTTGGATTGGGACCCGAAGGGCTCGGGTGAGTTTCGGATTAATTTTTTCAGATTTGGCATTGTTGGTGCTACAGTGTGGAGCTCGCTTCTGCGGAGTTTTGGCTTGCATCTGTGAGACTTGGGTAGCTCAGGTATTTTCTCTTTTGCGGAGAGCCGAGTGCAGGTGCGGCATCACATTTTCTGATGTTTGCTCGCATTTGCGAAGATCTCGACTAAGGGGGGAGGTCGCATCTATGATGATTTGGCCGCAGATGCGAAGTCCGCTTCTGCGAAAGCTTATCTCTTCTATGACATTTGCACCAACGCATGTCTTCTTCTGCAAACTATTTTGTCACTTCAGCGGTGTCGCTTATGCGGTACTTCTACCACACCTGCGACATTTGCAACGGGAAAAATGTGTAAGGGTTCGAGTCTTAGCTCATTTTCTCCCATTTTTTAGAGTTAGACTTCGTCTAGAGGCAACTTTTGAAGATATTTTCATCCCAACTTCATATGTTAGTAACTTTAACTTATTTTTGATTAATTTTCATAACTTTTTATTGATTTTTATCATTAAATATAGGATTTCATATAGTAGAAATGGGGGGTTTTGGGTAGAACTTAAGATTTTTATTTTTGAGATTTAGACCTCGAATTGAGTCGGATCAAATCACATATTTGGAATGGGGGATGAATAAGTAATCGAAATTTGGTCTTAATTTCGGATTTCAACTATGTGGGTTCGCGTAAACATTTTATTGACTTTTCTAAATGTGATAAAGATCGAATCTTTCTGATATTAGGATAGTTTCTAAAGCTTGTTTTGACTTATTTGAACACTATTTGACAAGATTCGAGTTGTTTGGAGGCTTGTGCTAAAGGGAAAGCGGTATTGGATTGTTGATTTGGTTACGAAAAGAGGTAAATATTGTGGTTAACCTTGATTTAAGAGAATTAGGCGTGATTGGTCTAATTGCTATATGTTCTATATGTTGGGGACCGCGTATATGCAAGGTGACGAGTGCATAAGGGTGGGACTAACTTAATCATGGCTTTACATATTTCATGTTATTATTTGTTAACTGCCTTTGCTTAATTCATGCTTTTACTCGTTAAACATTTTACTTGATTTATACATTTACCTGCTACATGCTCTTACTTGCTTTATGCTTTTACTTGATATATGCATTTATATGTTACATGACTTTATTTGTTACTTGCCTTACTTGTCGCATTCCTTCATTCGTTTTATACTTTGTTCTTCTATGCGGTATTGGATTGTATGGCTAGTTGATAGTTGCGTGTTAATAACCTTGTTTGGATCCTTATTGCGTTACATGAGTAATTAATTCTAAAGCTTTGAATTTTCCATTTTTTCTTGTTCGTGACCATCTTTTCCTTAGTGATTTATGCTATTTCATTCTCCTCGATAGTTAATATGGATTTTTCTATATTTGGATGTGTTGTTGGATAATTCCGTGTGAATTGATATGTTAGATCGGGTTGCCGCTACATCAATATTATGATAAGAACCGGGTTTCTCGTCGCAACAATAGTATGGCCATGAGATCGGGTTGCCGATGCAACAATATATTTTGTGAATCGGATCGGATTGTGCGCCACAACATACATGATATATTCTGGTGTTGTTGTGATTTTATCCTCTATGTGAGTTGTAGTTATGTGGTTCTCAGGTATTTTTCTTCCCCGTTATTGAGCTGTTGTAAAAGGGTTTGGTTAAGTATTTCAAGAGATTTGATCATTACTTGCGATAATGGGTTCTTTTGCTATTCTTGCCCTTATTTTTACTATTATGACTGTTATCTATATTTCAAATTCTGTTGCTTATTATCTATACAAGTCTTTACGATAAGGGTCTTGTCATAGCCTCGTCACTACCTCGTCGAGGTTAGGCTCAATACTTATTGAGTAAATAGGAACAATTGTACTTATACTACACTTTTGTACTTTTTGTGCAGATTCAGATATTGGTACTAGCGGAGTCCCGAGAGATGCTTAGCATATACTAGATTGCATACAGTTCGCAAGTCTTAGAGTCATCTTTCCATCTCTTCTTTACTGTTTATTTTACCATACAATATTGTAATTTCTTTCAGACATCGTATTTAGCAAATTTTAGTAGCTCATGTACTAAAATTTTCAGACAACAAATCACGGGATGGTTGATCGTCAATGTTAGTTTTTAGACTTATTATGTACGTTTCTGAGTTGCTTTTATTCTATATTATCATTATGATGTTAACCGTTAGTCTCCTTCTTATTTATCGCTATGTGTTGGCTTGCCTAGTAAGCGGTGTCGGGCTCTATCACGACCCTGTTAGTTGGAATTTTGGGGCGTGACACATGTGTTGCAGAAAAAATTTGAACTTGATTTTAACTATGAATTTTGACTCCAAACCAGTTCAAGTCACCTCCAATCTTTCTCATAATTTATATATTGCATTGTCTATGCATTTTAACGAATTTCAGCCATATCCATTGAAAATTCGTTTTTCCTAAGTTTTTAACGATGTAAATTATTGATAATTTTTTGGTGGCCAAAATGGTTAAATGCTTATTTTCCTTAAAAATAGCAAAAATATTTAACACCCCCCCTCCCCCCCCCTCTCTCTCTCTCTCTCTCTCTTATCTCATAGCAACCATCATCCTAGAAATTAGGTTCCATTTCTTTCAATAGTATCCGAGAAATCTCCTAAATTTTTTAAAATTATTTTTCTAGTTTTCTTTTATCTGTATATCCAAATATATATAACACAATAATGATTATAATATTTGTACATCAAAGTGTATAACATAATAATAATCTTTATATCAAAATTTTATTTTTCTTCTTTGTATTAATATATTTCAGATTGAAAACTCAAGTTTCAAGACGACTCCACCTATGTATCCCCCATTGTATCCCGTGTATATCTCCATGTATGTCGGTGGTATCTCATGTATATCTGTATATATCCATGAAAATCTGTGTTATACATGATATACAAAGTGATATAAACAGACGTTCGTAAATGACCTTCTGTTATATACATGATATACAAAGATGTCCATCAAAACCTGTGTGTGATATACACGATATACAATGTTATATCCACAGTTCGCAGTTGAATTTTTAGGTCTGATTTTTCACCTGAAACAAGTCTAAATCACTTCTAATCTTGATCAAATTTTATATATAGCCTCATCTAGGTGTTTTCAATCGCACCCACTCATTCAATTTAACAAAAAATGTGAGAGAAGAAAAACAAAGTTGAACTCTATATTTTCCTATTTTCTCTCTTAGTTTTTGCTTTTGATTCTCTCTAATGTGAGATCAACTTACCTTGTCATCCCACTGATTTTTGTATATAATTTGCAATAATTTTCGTTAAATTGCGGGAGAGAAAGGAAAAAAATAGAAGAAGAAATATAAGGAGAGAAAGGGAAAGAGAAATGAAAAAGATATGTAAATAAGTGGTTATAGAGGGAGAACATAAATAGGAAGTAGTTTTTTTAGAGATTTGGTTATCCAACGTAAATTTTTTGGGGCTGCCTTTGCCAGCATAATTTAAGTCCAATAATTTGCCAATTCCTCTTGTATGTTGTTACGCAGTGTCAATTTTCCCTTTTTAAAACTTGTGGTATTATCACTTTTAGCCCGCACAAGAAACTATTTATATTCGATAGTCAAAAAAGTGTATAAAATTTATATAATTTTTGTATATAACATACATAATATATATATATATATAAAATATATATTTTTCAATTATTATTTTGAGAGCGGTTATACAGTGTTTTTCTTTGTTAAAGCTTTTGCCCATTTCGGCCCAGCTAGCTTTACCTGACGCAAGCCCAAACAATTTGCAGTTTCGTATATAGAGAGCGTCAACTAGGGCATTATTGCAGTAGCATTCCTCTAAGCCGCAGGTCTTAAACGGGGACGAAGCCATGGGGAGAAGTAAGCTTCCTCTCCCAGAACTCTCTTTGATTACATTAATTCTCATCTTTCCGTACATTTTTTTTCCGTACTAGTATTCTAATCTGATAAAAATGGTGCTGATTTATGCCCCTTGTATTGTCGCATTCTTTATACAATCTCCAGTGTTTGGATAAATTTATTTATCTGTTTTATACAATTTCTCTCTTTTTTTTTTGTTTTCCTCGAGCTTTTCGGATTCTGCTTTCTATTGTTATTACGGATCAGTTGTGTCTGAGCCGAGGGTCTCCCGCGGACAGCCTCTCTATCTCTTCGGGACAGGGTTAAGGTCTGCCTACACTCTATCCTCCCCAGACCCCACTAGTGTAATTCTACTCGATTGTTGTTGTTGTTGAGCTTTTCGGTATTGACTTAAGTGAAGTATTTGTTTAAATCTTTTGTGTGTAGTCGTCATTCTATAGTAATCAAATGTGGGGTTCATTTGATTTAGTTTTCGTTATACCTTTTTTTGTTCGTGTGTCTGATAGGAATTAAAAGAATTTTTAGTTTCAATCTCTAATACACTTGATCTAAGTTGATATTCAACTGAGGGGCAAGATTGTAAACAGTCGTCCAACAAAATTGAGGCTTTTTTTTAGGGGTTTGTTATATACTAGTACGTTTTTTGCAGTATTTTTGAGTTTTTTTCGGGTGTGGTGTTTGCACGTCTATCCAAAATGCAGTCTGGATGGTAGCTAGTATTGGCTCATTATATATCACCATTGACCTCGGCATTGCTAGTATCAGCTCATTTTATGTCAACACTGACCCTTGCCAGAGCATACTTGCATTTGCATTCTTTCTTTACATCATCAGTGATTTGTATAATGTTTTCAATAATCTTGCACAGGACCTGCAAGATGTTACCGTCAGATTAAGAACAAGCCATACCCAAAGTCACGGTTTTGCCGTGGTGTCCCAGATCCAAAAATCAGGATCTATGATGTAGGTATGAAGAAAAAAGGAGTCGATGAGTTTCCATTCTGTGTTCACTTGGTCAGTTGGGAGAAGGAGAATGTCTCCAGTGAGGCGCTTGAAGCTGCCCGTATTGCTTGCAACAAGTACATGACCAAGTCTGCTGGGAAAGATGCTTTCCACTTGAGGGTCAGAGTTCATCCCTTCCATGTTTTGCGTATTAATAAGATGTTGTCGTGTGCTGGAGCTGATAGGCTCCAAACTGGAATGAGGGGAGCTTTTGGTAAGCCCCAGGGTGTTTGTGCTCGTGTTGCTATTGGTCAGGTTCTTCTCTCAGTTCGCTGCAAAGATGGCAACAGCAACCACGCCCAAGAGGCTCTGCGCCGTGCTAAGTTCAAGTTCCCTGGTCGACAAAAGATCATTGTCAGCAGGAAGTGGTATGCCCTAACTTTTTAATTTTCTTGCTTTGAGCACTTTGTACATTTCCATTCTGTTTATTATTCATCAATTTGTACATTGGTGTATTGGGTGCTGCATTACTTCATTAGCTTGGTTAACTTTAGGAAGGTACATTTTAAAGCAGATATGAATTTCGGTGTGTTGATGATAACTTTATCCAAACCAATTCTCGGAGTGCGTGTTCCATCTGCAATTTATTAATTACCAAAAATCCTGATTGTTTCTTTGAGCTGAATTCACCCATTCTTCATACAGAAAGGCACTCAACATGAATTTGAGTGTTGGCATGTCTACTTTTTCTTAGTTTCTAAAGGTGGAGGATTAAATATTGTGTGATTTTAGGTAGACAATTGGAGAAAGTCATTTGTTTCAGAAGTTGGTTGATCAAACATGTTTGTATTTCATCTGTGCTGTCTTTTTCATTTCAGGGGGTTCACCAAGTTCAGCCGTACTGATTATCTGAAATACAAGTCAAAAAACCGTATCGTCCCAGATGGTGTGAATGCTAAGGTTTGTTTCCTTATAGTATAATATTCACATCTCAAAGCCTGAATCTAATAAAACATACAAATCATGGCTTGTTTCCAGTGATAATTTGCACCTGATTTGCAGATGAGAACTTACAATTCATTTTTTTTTGGTTGCTTTTGCAGCTTCTTGGGTGCCATGGTCGACTTGCTGCACGGCAACCTGGAAGGGCCTTTCTTGAAGCAGTTTAGGAATTGGAGCGCCATAATATCCGACTGAATGAAATTTTGTGGCTTGACCTTCTCTCTACTTGTGAACTATTATTGGAGTTTTTATCAAGTTGAAAATTTGAGCTCATCTAGAAGGATTGACTGCTCTTGATTAATTTTTGCTATTCTTGTGCTGTCCCTTGCCGTCTCTGCTTTAGCTGTAGAAGGTTAATTTCAATTGCTTCTTATTTAACTTCACCAACCACATTAACGTTGTGCTTTTGTTGATGTATAGATTTTTCTCTGCACTCTAGATTTAGGAGTAGGAACTTAGCAAGCTACGATTATTCAGTAGTTGCTCATAGTATAAGCGGTCATTTATCTTGAAAAATATTAGACTGGAAGGATATTTACACAAATAGCTGGTTGGATATTAGACTGGAAGCAGTCATTTAGTCTTTTGGATATTTACACATGACTGGTTGGATTTTATTCTTTACTTTTTCTAGTTGGTATTCATAAAGTGTATTGATTATATATACAATTAGTTTTAGTTTAAACTGTTGGGTGGATGGCGTTTGGGTTAATTCTTCATAAAATTGTGAGAGTCCCAACAAGATTGGTCTTAGCTTAATATCCCAATAATTGGTGGTTATAAACTCTGCCTCTTTGCCCCTTCAGTTTCTGCTCTATCTCTTCTTTACCAAGAACATCATAATTTTTCAATTTTAGAAGCTTAAAATTCTTGTTAGGGATTGGTAATTCGAAGTTAATGGTTTAACTGTTATAAAGTGTTGATCTCTGTTTTAAAAGGTGTTTCTGGGGCGAGCCCCGGGGCGAGGCGTACCAAAAACGCCTCGGGGCGATGGTGTGGGGCGAAAGTCTCAAGAGGCGTACGCCCTGGCGTTCGGGGCGCGTTTTTTTTTAGTAAGGAGTAAGCTCCAAAGACTTTTTCAAACTAAAACAAAATTTGTTGAATTAGTCCTTCATATAATACCTAAATTCTCAAAAATCAGTTTGGTAATTACTCAAAAGGTTTAAAAAAGAACTCAAAAGTATTAAATTTAAAAGTAAGACCTTTTTTATTGATTTAAGCGCTAATTCATGGTTTTTTTATTTTTTTATCTTGTCTGCTAGCTTGTTAATATCTCCCAAAAGCAATGAATATTTAATTTTTTTTACAAATACAAAGAGAACTATATTTTTCTTCGTAGCAACAAATTCAAAGTTTAAATTGCAGGTTAATCAATCCTTTTTGTTCCTCCATATAGAAAACTTTATTCTTTTAGACTCAAATTACTTGTGCTTGTAAGTAACGTATAATAGATTGTTTTGATTAGTTTTTTGTGGGGATGAAGCACACATATATATAATGTTCTTTAATTTTTATGTAATTTTACTTGTTTATAAATATTAGCTGCCATTATATTATTTTATAAAATATTAAAAATTAAATACCTATGGGGCTTACGCTCCGCGCCTCGGGTCTTACGCCCCGCTGAGGCATATGTAAAACGCCCTGCCTTACGCCCACGCCTTTTAAAACACTGATGTTGATTATTTATGCTTATACTTTTAGTTTAAACACTGATTTAGTTATTTGTTTAAAATCTGAAAACTCCATTATTGGTCTTTAGAAGGTGTTCAAAAAGACAATGCGTCTCTTGATTTGGTGTTATTTGACTAAATTGGTGACTAGGGATCGTTTGTGCAGGTATTTAGAGGTTTTATTTCAAATTTGAGATCATTTTGAGCAGATCCGAGGTGGTTCGATCGAAATTGGAATTACAAAAATTCGAAGAATATATTGTTTAACAACACATGAAAATTATGCTTAACTGGTAGACTTTGATGAATAATTTAATAGATAAGTTGACTGCAGATAATACAAAGTTACACTAATCTGGTAGTTTGATGAACAATTTTAAAAAGCACAAAATCATGCTAGCCGAATAGAGTTTGTGAATAATTAATAATAGGTGGAGTAAATATAGCATAAATTCTACTGATTCGACCGAGAAATCCCTGAAACATTGCATGGGTCTGGAGGTCATTTATTCAAAAACAAGGATAATTTTTAAAGACCAGTTTTTATAGGGCCATTCCTGTCGATCATCCCTCACTGGCGAGTTGGACGAGTCAAATAATTATGAGTTCAATTTGCCAATTGCCATCACTACTTTTAGCTTGTCAACATCAACCTAAATCAAAATATTGATCTAAGTATTCAAGATCCGTTCCTAGCACAGTAGCACCTAATAAAATTAGTTCATACCCAAGGTATTGCATACTGCACATACATATGCATACTGCACATACATATTAGATTTTCTTTTCTTTTTATAACTTAGTGTTCGGTCAACTTGTGTCTGTTATCTTCCACCAACATAGATATCAGATAACTCTGTCAACTTGAGCTTTGACAGATGGAAAAGATTTGCACACATATGAGATAAAAGTGTTACATACGAGAACTACTAATTCCTTGATTAATTATGTTCGACAAAATATTGCTGTTAAATGAATGATGCTAATTATCATAGCCGCTTCATGTGTAGATGCACTTTTGTAACAACAAGGTGGAAAGACCTCCTAAGCAAGTATGATATACTTTATATGACTAACTTAAAATTCTGAATCCACTTCGCTAGAAACAGTAATGGCTAGATATTGGATACTAATCCGATATCGAGCCTATGAGGAAAACAAAAAGCATAAATTGTGCACAAGGATACATTCTTTACGCTAGTGATATTCACTAAATGCATGTTTCGAGCTTCTATCGAACAAAATTCACGAGTCATACCATGCATTCTGCGATTTTTCCAAACTCAAATAGTAAAAAGAAAATTAAACTTCTATAACAAGATCTGTTTTTAGAAAATTAAACTTCTATAACAAGATCTTTAAAACATTTTCTTGCCACCTCTTCTTTCATTTCCTTCACCTTCACCTTTAGAAATCCTTCAGCAGCCTATAATTTCACAAGTCTATTTAAAAAAATCTATTCATCCTCCGAAAAGACAGCATAATAGAGAAAGCACATGTTTAGGTGATGATGCAAGTGATGGATACTCAAAGCGAGCACTCTCATGCATTGTACGTCGAGAATGTATAGTAATTAATTTTTTATAATTACTCATAATCAAGTGATAAACTAATATGAGAATTAGGGGTGTACAAAGAAAATCGATAAACCGCACCAAACCGGTAATTTAAGTCAAACCGAAAAAAACTCGATTGTGGTTTAGTATTGGAAAAAGTAACCCTACCATAATTGGTTTGGTTTGGTTTTAACTAAAAAAAGTCAAATCCAAACCAAACCAAACCAACCCGATAGTATATTTATATAATTTTTAAAAGTATTTTATACATATAAATAACAACAACAACAACAACCCAGTATAATCCCACTAGTGGGGTCTGGGGAGGGTAGTGTGTACGCAGACCTTACCCCTACCATGAGGTAGAGAGGCTGTTTCCAATAGACCCTCGGCATCCTTCCCTCCAAGAACTCCCCACCTTGCTCTTGGGGTGACTCGAACTCACAACCTCTTGGTTGGAAGTGGAGGTTGCTTACCATCAGAGCAACCCCTCTTATATTTTATACATATAAATATTTATTGTAATATAATTTATAAATATTTCTTATAAACTTTTTCACAGTTTTATCTTTTAACGTATTATTTCAAGTTTAGACTTAACATTCTTGAATGGTAAATAAATTTTATAGCACATAAATTTTGTAAGGCCCCGGAAAATTTCGCTAAGGAATTTAAGGTTCTGCGGTGCCAAGGTAGGCTAAATTATTGTATTCTCGAACTTTTAGGTTGAACAATGTGTTGAGGAGTTGAATCATTTCGACCTCGCGTCACCAGCTCCTAATGCGTCAGGCCGTGCTATAACCCTCGCGAAGCCAGGTCTGTAGCGCGCTAGACCTTGCTATATCCCTCGCGAAGCCTGGTCTGTAGCATGCTACAGAGCTCGCGAAGCCTGATCTGTAGCTCGCTACAGAGCGTGCCTAGCCTGGTCTGTAGCCCGGTCCAAATTTTGGAGGGTCAATTTTTCTAATTTCATAACCCGACCCTAGTTCCTATAAAACGATCTTAGGGTTATATTGGATGGTTAATATGGTATTTTTAGAGAGGGAAAAGTGCCCTAGAGTGAGAATAGGAATTCCCAAGCCCTTGTTCATCAAATCTTCCTCAAGCCTTGAAATTCAACAAGAAACCTCACAAGTTCTTCATCTAAGAGGTAAGGTTCCATACCCTAGTTTTTAATTTCGAATTTGGGTAGAACATGGTTGATTGCGAGTATGATTCTTGAGTGTAAGAGTATTATTTTTATATGCATGTACCAATAAGTTTTGTGGGAAAATTATTGAGCTCAAATAATGATTGTTGCCACCCCAATTACCTTGATTATTTCCTTGATTACCCCAATTTTTTTGATTATTGTTGTTGCCACCACTCCAATTTCCTTGGTGGCCTTGGTTGTTCCAGTTTCCTTGGTTTCCTTATGATCTCCATTGTTGTTGATTTGGAGCATTGCTTCTTTGACCTTGATAATTGTTGACATGTTAAACCTCTTCATCCTGCTCATCATATGAATCATCTTGATTATACCCACTATTACTTTGCTCAAATTGTTCTGGATGGTTTTGTACTTGTTGACCTCGTTGCCGTCTCTTGTTTACCATCATATTCACCCCTTCCATATCATTCACCTGTTTCGACCCTTGAACCTGTTGAAGATGAGCCTTGGCCAATTGGTTCATGGTGGTTGTCAACTCCGCAATATCTTGCCCATGATCATGTATCTCCTTGTGTAGGTGAATAACATTTGGGTCACCCTGAGGAACATTGGCTCTACTTTACCACGCCGAAGAGGTGTCTGCCATCTCATCCAAGATTTCACAAGCTTTAGAATAAGGCGTGTTCATGAAGTTACCCCCAGCGAGTTGATTTACCACATACTGATTTGTTATGTTGATCCCTCTGTATAAGGTCTGTTGGATCATGGCCTTGGTCATATCATTGTTCGGTCATTCTTTGATCATGGTGCAATATCTTTCCCAAATCTCGTGCAATGGCTCATCGGGCTCTTGTTTGAAAGCTAAAATTTTATCCCTTAGTATAGCCATGTGCCCCGGAAAGAAGAATTTGGCAATGAACTTCTCGGCCAACTCATCCCAAGTGTGGATGGAATGATTGGGCAATCTCTCTAACCTGTTCAAAGCCTTTCCCTGTAGAGAAAAGGGAAACAGCCTTAACCGCAGTGCATCCTCGGTGACATTTGTTTGCTTGCTCCCCCAATAAGTATCGACGAAACCCTTGAGATGCTTGTAGGCATTTTGGTGTGGTGCTCCGGTGAAGAAACCCCGCTGCTCAAGCAGTGTAAGCATCACATTGGTAATTTGGAAGTTGCCCGCCCTAATCCGAGGCGGGACTATTGCACTTGCATAGCCCTCATTTGGCAACACCCGGTGCGCTGCTCTTGGTGGAGGTGGGGGAGTGTTTGGGACATTATCTTGAGGCGGTCGGTCTTGCCTGTTTACTTAAGGCTCGGGATGAGCCTCATCCACTTGATCATCATCTACC
>AWOL01S0006867.1:7230-24695 GCA_000715115.1 Nicotiana otophora | reverse complement strand
TGTACCTAAAGGCAATTCACAAACAAAATTAGTGACTCGGAAGGAAAGAAAGACAAAACACACAAATACCTAGATATATAGATAAATCCATTTAACTCCCCGACAACGGTGCCAAAAATTGATCGGGTCCAAGCCTACACTACTATTGAGTAGCGAGGATGGTCGATGCAGTTTTAACCCAACTAGGTCTGGATAGAATTCATAGGGAGTTAAATGTTTGGAATCCAGTTTATATCTAAGGTAGATGCGGGTTTTGAATCTAATTACACTTCCACAAGTTTGGGTTTGATTTTTACTTCTAACTTTACTCTAAAGATTGCAATAATTGAAACTAAGGACAATATTTTTGTTGTTGTTTTTCAAATGTTTAAAGAGACTAAGGTAGTGACTTCTACCTAGGTGGGTATCTAACGGGTAGCAAAATCTAGGGCAAGCTTGATTAGTTGGGATTGTAATATAGCTATCACACCCAGGTGCTCACTTTATACCTCTCGGTAGTTTGAGTGATTTTGCCCAATTTGGCTTTTTCAAGTCCAAATGGGTATTCATGCAAATCAAGTGATATTAGCTCAAGTTGGGTATTACTATCTCTAGGTTTAACCATTTAATTGGGGCTATCAATTTCTTGAGTTCAGCCCAATTTCTTGTTAGCCGAGTTTTCCTAGACTTAGTCCATCTTTCTCAAGTAGAGACTAAGTCACAAAGGCATGAATCAATGTTTGCAGCCATTAATTCTTAAGTTCTAGCTAGAACTAGGCTAAATATCACTAATCCATTCACAATCAAGCCCCAAAATCAAATACTCATTAAATACCCACACTAGGGTTGGGTCACAACCCTAACTATGGGTTTAGATACTCATAGAAATAACAGAAATTAAAGATGAAATGAAGATAAAATCCATAATATTAATTTATGGGATGAAAATCTAATGTTAAGAACTGAATCGAGTATAATATTTCTGGAAAAAAAAAGTTAGCCGTCTCAGGTGCTCATACAAAACATAACATAACCTAAAATTGACAAAAAGTTCTATTTATACTAAGCTGAAAATATCTGACAAAAATGCCCCAGCGGAGGTTGTGCGGCCACACCCTTGCTTTAGCGGCCGCATAATTCTGATGCGGTACGCGTTCTTCTTTTTTGGATCTGGGTTGAGCTGAACTTTCGCGGACCGCATAATCCTAAGTGCGGTCGCGCTCCAGATTATGCAGCCGCTTAAAAGTGATGCGGTCCGCACTTGCATGAGTTTTGCTTGAAATCAACTCTCTAATTCTTCATCTTGCGGACCGCATAATTTCGATCGTGGCCACATAAGGGACTTCCGCGGCTGCACAATTATGGTGCGGTCCGCACATCTCTCTTTTGCTCAAGTTGTCAGCTCTCTGAATCTCAATCATCGCGGTCCGCAGAATTTCAATCGTGGCCGCGAAGGGACTTTCGCGGCCGCACATTTCTAGTGCGGTCCGTGCTTATCATTTAGCCCAAAATCACATAATTATGATCACGACCGCATCATGGCTTTCGCAGCCGCACAATATTTGTGTGGTCCGCACTTCAGACATTTTTACCCAGCCTTCGTTTTTGTTCAACTTTTGACTCCTTTGGGTTGATTTTGATTCCTTTGGCTTATTTTGAACAATTCCTACAAGCAAGCATATTTCATTAGTTTTCGGGAATACCTTCAAGCATTTTTGGCCTAAAACACAAGTAAAGAGAACAAATAATAGGTTAAAATCCCCACTTATCAGTTATATAGATGATGTTGAACTCACTTAGTAGTATGTGCCATTTTGCCAACTTTTTCGTCGGCATGAGTTTCTGGAAGATGTATTTTAAGGGATCCATTCTTGATATGAGATATGTGATGTAGGCACAGAAGTAGTGCCTCAACTTATGAGCTATCCACGTCAAAGCGTAGCAAGTGCGCTCCAACAAAGAATACTGTGCTTCGTAGGGTGTGAGCTTCTTACTTAGATAGTATATGGCATGTTCCTTTCTTCCCATCTCGTCGTGTTGTCCCAAGACACAACCAAAAGCCCCATCCAGTACAGATAAATAGAGTAGCAGAGGTCTCCCAGGTTCTGGTGGGACCAGAACAAGTAGTTTGGATAAATATTCCTTGATCTTGTCAAAGGCTTTCTGGCATTCTTCGGTCCAACTTGTTGCAGCGTCTTTCTTTAACATTTTGAAAATCGGTTTACACATCACAGTTGATTGTGCTATGAAACGACTGATGTAATTGAGACGTCCCAAGAAACTCATCACATCTTTCTTGTTCTTCGGATGCAAAAAATCTTGGATAGTCTTGACCTTTGACAGGTCTAGCACGATTCCTCGGCGGCTGACGATGAACCCTAACAACTTTCCGATAGGGACTCCGAAGGCACATTTTTCGGGATTTAGTTTCAAGTTGTATCTTCGAAGTCGATTGAAGAATTTACTCAAATTTCTATATGATATGTGCTTCTCTTGGATTTGATGATGACATCATCCACGTACACCTCTATGTCTTTGTGTATCATGTCATGAAAAATGATTGTCATGGCCCTCATATAGGTGGCTCCGGCATTCTTTAGGCCAAACGACATCATTTTGTAGCAATACACTCCCCATGGTGTAATAAATACTATCTTTTTGGTATCTTGTTCATCCATCCAGATCTGATAATATCCCGCGAAGCAATCTACAAAAGATATGAGTTCATGCTTAGTACAGTTATCGATCAGTATGTGTATATTGGGCAACGGGAAATCATCTTTGGGACTTGCTCTGTTTAACTCTTGATAGTCGACACACACTCTGACTTTCCCATCTTTCTTTATAATTGGCACAATGTTAGCCAACCAGGTCAGATATTCAACCACTCTGAGAACCTTGGCTTTGATCTGCTTGGTGACTTCCTCCTTTATTTTTAGACTCATATCCGACTTGAACTTTCTGAGCTTCTGCTTTACAGGAAGACACATAGGGTTGGTAGGTAGTTTATGAGCCACTATGGACGTGATCAAACAGGTCATATCATCATAGGACCATGCAAAAATATCCTCATACTCCTTCAAGAACCGGACGTACTCTTCCTTCTCTGACGGTGATAGGTGAATGCTTACACGTATTTTCTTGACTATTTCGGAGTCTCCCAAATTAACTGTTTGGGTCTCATCCAGATTGGACTTAGGCTTGTTTTCAATGTTTTCCACTTCTCTGATAATTTCCTTGGGTATTATATCCTCTTCCAGATCCTCTGAGTCATTATCCTTATGTTGCATTGTCTCATTACATGTCACAGTCGCAGGTTCATCGAGATAGGTAATAATAATGCTATAGAGAAAAAAATATAAAGAATAATAATAAATACTAAAAATAACAATGCATTAGATAAATCTTGAAAACGTCAAACAAGTACGGCTCGATGACTCGAGCAATTATTTCAAAACAAAATATGCTTAAAACAAAATACTGAAAATGTCTTAGATGCTCATAAAATTGCTTTCAAAATAAATGATGCTAATTTCCAGGCCACCCAGGAACTCGACGGGCCCTTGATGGTGCAGCATTCCAATTCTTGAGAGCAACTCCCTTCTCCATGGTCTGAATAATGAGGCCTTCCTCCTCTTCCTCCTCAACTATCGCACCACAATCCATGTCTTCATCATCCAGAAATAGATTCCTTATGCCAACTAGAACTTCATTTTCTTCGGACTCCCATATCATGTCAGCTTGATAAAATGACTGGCTCAAATGTGGTACTAGTTGATCTAGAGGGTAATAAGGACCACGCCATGGTGGCGACTAATTCTAATACTCGTGCTAGGTGTATTCATACCCAATCCCAAAAGTTGTGCCGTGACGCTTTAGCTGTATGGGTTTGGTGATCCCCTAGAGATTTTTACCGAGACCCTTGCCAGGCTCATACCCTGTCCATGCCAATATGCCTTCTATCTTACTGCTCCACCAATTGTCCTTTTCAATTGCGTTGACGCGCTCAATGCGATGGTATGTTTCTCCACCCAACTTCCTTCTATTCTCGATGACCGGAATAGTTTGACTAGTGTAAATGGGATTACTTCCGTCCCCATGGATGATCACTTCCTGATGGTTCCATTCAAACTTCACGACCTGATATAGAGTAGAAGCTATGGCCCCAGCGGCATGTATCCAAGGTCGTCCCAACAATAGGTTGTAGGTAGAAGATATGTCCAATACTTGAAACTCAACATCAAACCAGGTCGGACTCATCTGTAGGCTGAGGTTGATTTCCCCAATTGTGGCCCTTTGAGACCCATCAAATGCTTTCACATTCATACTTCCTGCTCGTATCTCATGCAGGCATTTACCCAATCTTTTTAGAGTAGTTAGTGGACATATGTTGAGACTCGAACCCCCATCTATCAGGACTCTGGCAATGAACTTGTCTTCAAATTGCACTGTGATATGCAGTGCCCTGTTGTGACTTAGTCCTTCTGGTGGCAGCTCATCTTCATGAAAAGTGATCTTGTGGCTTTCCAACACTTGCCCTACCATGTTGGCCATCTCTCCACTGGTGATGTTGTTGGGTACATAGGCTTCATTCAACACCTACATCAGGGCATTCCTATGTGCCTCAGAGTTTTGCAGCAGTGATAAAATAGATATTTAAGCAGGGGTTTTGTTCAGATGATCAACCACAGAATACTCTCTTGCCTGCACCTTTCTCCAAAGATCATCTGGGCCAGTCTCAATGAGAGGCAGTTTAGGGGCAGCTTCTTTGCTTGTTCCTCCCATATACTCAGGTGTATAAATCCTACCAGTTCTAGTCATGTCTTGCGCTTCACCTGTTTCTTCCATTTTTGCTTTTCCTTTTCTTCTTGCTTCCGCAACATAATCCCATGGTATAGCATTGGACTTATAAGACGGTATATGTGCTACCATTATGGTGAAGGGCGTTGTTACTTCAACCTCAAACGGAGTTGGTGCCGCTACCTCAACTTTAATTGGTGCCTGAGTCTGTACCATGATAGGTGTGAGAGTGAATGGAGATGTTTCAGAATTATCCCCTTCTTGAATGAGTCCAATTAACCCCTCTAAGTCCCATTCTTCATCGGTCTCTATCACCTTTACTCCTCCACCCCTGTGATCTGGGAGAGGATTGTTACGGACATTGGGTGCAACCTCCTTTGCCTGTATCACTTTGGTGTCAATTAATGTCTGAATCTTATCCTTCAAAGTATGACACTCATAAATAGTATGACCTTTCATGCTCGAGTGATAGGCACATGTCTTATTTGGATTAATCTGCTGGGAAGAGTTTTCCATAGCAACATCGGGATGGGAGTGATATAACCGGCAACCTTCAGTCTCTTGTACAACTGGTCTATAGGTTCAGCAATTGGGGTGTATTGTTTGAGTGGTCTGCGGTCGAAACTTGGTCTAGGTTTTTGGTAGTTTTGGCAGGCTGGTGGTGAGTGGTAGTATGCTGGTTGGGTGTTATAAGTATGGTAAGTGGTGGTAGGTTGTTGGTATCTGGGAGGTAAAGGCTGATATATGGGTGGGGGTGTTTGGTATGTGAGAGGAGACTTTGGACCTTGGGCCACCATCACTGCCCCTACTTCCTTCTTTTTAGAAATACCGCCTGACTGTAAGGCTTTATTTGTATCATGGAGTGCTTCAAAATTTGTCACCATTCCGCTCTTTATTCCCTCTTCTATTTTTTCTCCCAATTTGATGATGTCAAAAGATTTATGGTTTTCAATAACCACCAGTCTCTTATAATACTGCGGATCCTGAGCTCGGACAAAGAACTTATTCATCTATTTCCAGTGCTGGCCTTACTTTTGCAGCTTCCGACCTCTACCGAGTAGCATAGTCGCGGAAAGTTTCCGTCGACTTCTTTTTAAGATTCTGAATGTAGAAGACGTCTGGCACATTTTTTGTATTGAACCTGAACTGATCCACAAAATCTGACGCCATGCTTGCCCAATTAACCCATTTCTTCGGGTTCTGACTGATGTACGAAGACAGGGCGTCTCTGATGAGGCTCCTCATGAACAACTTCATGCAGATTCTTTCATCCCTGCCAACTCCTACAAGCTTGTCACAATATGTTCTCAAGTGCACCTTTGGATCACCAGTTCTGTCGAACATTTTGAACTTATGAGGTTTGTAACCCTCTGGCAGTTCTACATCTCGCTGAATACACAAATCTTCATAATTCAAACCTCAATGCCTTTTTCCCCTTCGACACTTTGAACTTTGCTAGTAAGTTTCTTGAGTTCCTCCGCCATGTTCTTGATGAGCAGGTCCTTCTCGGCGGATTCAGGTATGTATAGGGTCTATTTTGGGGTGTGAGGGTAAGGTTTCCACATATATGGTATTGCTTTGGTGGACTCCGGGAATCTAGGCATAATGGTGGTCATTGGTTGAGTTTTACGGGTCAGGAGTAGACTGTGGTGCATTCTGAGGGGTGTGGTATGTCGTTGTTTGTGGGTATTGAGTTGGGTGGTGATGGTGTTATTAAGGAGTAGGTATCGGTGGAGGGTTGTGGTTTTGAGGAGGTGTGACGTATTGATGTGGTGCAGGAGGATTTGGCTGATTTTGTGTGTTTTGGGGAGGTACCGGGTTTTGGGCGTTTGCGTTTTGTTGGTTAAGGTCGGGGACGTTTAGGGTGAGGGAAAGGTTTGCCATGTTCCGGACCAGCTCAAGTTTCCCTTGTAGCTCCAATATTTTCTGTTCTAGATGTAGGACCAATTCGTTCTGTGCTGGAGTATTCCGACTGTCCGAGGTTTCAACGTTCTCTGCATTTTCCTTTCTGATATCGCTTAAATCGTCCATTATTTCTTTCCCTTTACTTTTGCCTTTAGGATCATTTGGTGGAGGAGGAGGCGGAGGGCCTCTGGATCTAGTATGATATGCGAATGATGCCAGTATGCACGAACCAACCTTTGGGGAATGGGAATAAACAAAATAAAAGAAAAACAAAAAAGGTAACTAAGTTAGTAAGGGTTATTAAGAGGATATTTGCAGTATTATAAATTCGTGTCCTAATTTTAGGGACCTTATTGTGCCCGAGGTAGACCTAAGCGACATATAGGTTTGGATAACATTGATGCCAATAATTGCGTCATTTCACTAATGTGATAAATGAACCAAATCTCTACTAAAATGACAATAATTATAAAGAGTTACTAATGGCATTTGCTTTATTACAATCAAAGTCTAAAACGAGTCTAGAAAGCAAATAAAACATTATTCCTAATCTATTTGGTCCCAGAGGGACCTTCTCCATGCTTGGCCTTCTTAGCTCCATCAATCAGGTTCCCCAGGCCGCGCATGTCCAACAACAGATAAGCCCTTGCTAGATGCCCTCCTTCGTTGCCCTCTGTATTCTGATAGTCTGAGATCCTTTTCCTCATATTTCCCTCAAGCTCCATCAACCTCTACTCCATCAAAGTCTAAAACGAGTCTAGAAAGCAAATAAAACATTATTCCTAATCTATTTGGTCCCAGAGGGACCTTCTCCATGCTTAGCCTTCTTAGCTCCATCAATCAGGTTCCCCAGGCCGCGCATGTCCAACAACAGATAAGCCCTTGCTAGATTCCCTCCTTTGTTGCCCTCTGTATTCTGATAGTCTGAGATCCTTTTCCTCATATTTCCCTCAAGCTCCATCAACCCCTACTCCAAATATTCTAACCTCTTTGTTGATTTAGTAGCGATTCCTTTCCACTCGTTGATTGCTTCCATGTCCACTTTATGCTGTTCCAAATGCCTGGCTTCAAACTCGAAAACCCTTTTGCGCAACATCCTGTATTTGACTTGTGCTTCAATAATGTCGTCTATGACCCTATTCTTTAGATTAATCCCTGGCTTGACATCTCCCGCTATATCATCTACCAACCACGATGGGTAGAAGTACACATGGCCGGTATGATACCTGTCTGGATCGATAGTATCTTTCTCCACAATGACCTTTTGATTTCACATATGCTGCGCCTCAAACTTGAACGAAATGATGTTCCCTTTAAAATCTGCTTTGTATTGGATCATGTTGGAAACCCGAGGTATAATTTATTTTCTTCTCGCTTGCCTCATTATCCTTATAGGAGCATAATGATAGATCCCTCTCAACCCGATTAGCACTAGATGAAGAGTCTCTCTTGACCTGATGATGAACTCATTGCTAGGGAACCATTCGAACATCCAATGCACTCTTTCATCAGTCAAATTGCTAAAGAAACATACCCAGCTCACAGCATTTCCCGGTTGCGCAAACCTATTTAGGTAAAAGTCATTCTCTTCGGATGATGATAGGCTATGTGGTCATTCCATGGTCGTCGCAGAAGTTCTTGACGGTATTCACCTCTCTGAAAGTGTTCTAACAACAATACCTGCAGAAACAGATTGCAACCCTCGAAGTGCCCATACCCTTTTTGCAACGGTCTAAAGCCTGGTACATCTATGCCAAGATCATAGGGACAATGGTGTAAGTTTGCCCCTCAATTCCCTCCATTAAAGTCCTAGCGACCATAGCTAAGCAAGTGTGGATCCTTTCTCCCTTCATCGGAAATATCAGCATTCCCAGAAAAATAGACGATGAATACGAAAACCCGGCGGTGTGTCCAACCCAAAGAAGTAATGGCAAGTTCATCATGGTAAAGGCGATATGACTTGCTGTGCCCATAACGCTTATAAAGGAACTCAAATGGTATATAAGACTTCTTCAGATAAAGCAACTCATTATTTTTCTTGAAACCCATAATTTTCAAGAAACCTCGGGAAGTACGATTTTCCGGTACCAACAAACCAGGGATATCCCATGGGAGTACAGCAAAGCCTCCTATTTACTCTAAAAGAGGAGTCATTTCTATGTCGCCAAAACGGAAGACGACTCTCTTCTCATCCCAAAACATGGTGGCAGCCTCAATTAATGCATTGTTTGGCTGAATGTTAATAAAGAAGGTAAATTCCCGAGGACTCTTTTTACATGGTTTTTGTCACTTGGTGAGAGGTTTTTCCACCAATCCAGCAGCAAAGGTGGGATATTTTGAACCATGCCGAACCTGGAACTTCGTGCCTCATTTCTGCAAAACAAATAAATTTAGCCCTTTCCCCCTTCGAATTTAACTATTTGCACATTATTGATCGGCATACGGGCATGTTTTCTCCAAATAATGCACATATCGTGATGGTATCCATTGGGATTACGGAAATCCCGGCGGACTTTGGACAAGGCTTGCCTTAGCGGGTTATTACGCAGACAACGTTCTAACCCATACTAGGTTTGGACATGATGCATGCGCGGTTAATATTAGAGTGGGGGTTTCTAGAAGAGTCTAGACAGGTACCCTCAAGCGGACAACTTGAGAGGGAAAGGCACGGAACCGTCGACTGCACTGCTGATCGACTAGTTTTACCGCAAATAAGCCTTTTCAAATTTAAAGGGTGATTTCGATAGAGCGCGGACACTCACCAAGTGCCGCTAGGGTACGAGTGGAATATGATGTGGATCATGCTTTATGCAAAGATAATAACATATTGCCAAGTATTTGCATAATAAATATGTAAAAAGCGGTAAATACAGTATTAAGGTAAAACATAAAAGAGAGACAAAGGAAGAAGTTAGTCCGTGGAAGATATGCGAGAATGTAATAAAGCAAACAATATAGTAGTCTTTAAACAAATGAAGAGCAGTTATAGCAAATAAGGGCGAATAGGGAAAGGGATGTGCATGTCGTAACAAATTTAAGAAAATAAAGGCGGAGAAGGGAATGGACGTACATGTTATAACGGTTTTAGACAAGTAAAGGCGAACAGGAAAGGGATGTGCGTGTTATAGAAAATCTAACAAATAAACATGGAAAAGGAATGTGCATTTATAACAAAGAAAACTAATCCACATAAGCCAAGTTTATTATGGTAAGAGCCTAAGTGTAAATCCCCAGCAGAGTCACCATGCCGTCGCTCCCCTTTTTCTCTCGCGAAATATGGGTTTCGACATGTGACAACTCTTTTAAAGGAAGGTAATTAAAAGAGAAGAGTTACCACCTAACGATTTTTAAGGTGCATTAGGGCACCTATTATGCAGATAACTCTGTTTGACTAGTCTACGTCACCAAAGATCGGGTAAGGGCTCAAATTACCTCAAATAGAAGGTGTTAGGCACTCCTCGAGGTCCATAATTGTGGGTCCCGACTGAACTTAAGATTATGTGGATTACGATTAAGCTAGGCGATCAAATAAATAAAGAGAATTCTGAAGTCAAAGAACTTTATTACAACATGATTAATACAGATCTCAGTGCGAATATAGGAATACAACTATTTGGATCTAATAACAACATATAAAGAGAAGGGGGTCCTAAGTTTTTTATCCTAAAGGATCGCCCCATGCAACATAAATAATACTTCGTAACTCCCTCAAGATGGGGTGTTACTCATATTATTCAGCGGGCATAGACTATCATCTCCTGCTATCCGATTACTATGTTAAAGTTGTTACCTAAAAGCGTTCTAATTCAATTATAGGCCGTACCCTATACGTGCACTACCCATCCCATACATATGGTCCAGGAGGTATTGGACCTCTATTTAGGGTGGTTCTAGACTTAAACTTAGGCTGCTCAAAATGATAAAACTAGGCGACATACAAAACACATTGGACTTTACATATAGGCAGTCAAGGCTCAAGTTTGCTTCCACACTTAAGCAACAAATATACGCAAACACATATGCTGATCATGAATCTGCAGAATCCTATAGACATGCTTTCTATGTGACTATACATTAAAACATACAAGAGGTTTCAAAGGCTAGGCATTGCTTATCTCCAAATAATTATACGATTGTCGTATGCTGATTAGAGATTGCAGATTTCCTATAGATGTTGTTTCTAGGTGATTTACACACTAAGTGACAATGAAATCTGTTGGAGAAGAGCCCAGAATTATTCATGCTTTTCTGACAGTAGCATAAACGAACAACAAACAATGTTTAGAAAATTAACCTTTTTAGGAGAGTAGTAATACCCTATAGGCAGGATCTCTAACAATTGACGATTAGAACCAACTCTATTGTTATATTTTAGCCCTATAGGCATGCTTTCTAGGTGAACAATGTGATATAGTAGCAAATGGAATGATCAAAATCCTATAGGCATGATTTCTAGTGGATATGCTATAGTTATGCGAATTGGAAGAAAGTTTAGTGGTATTTGTATCCTATAGGCAGGTTTTCTAGTAATACATAGCAATAGAAATAACTGAAGCATTTGTACTCATATTTGCAAATAGCCTAATAGTGTAAGTGTGTGCATCTCCTAATGACATGATTTCTACAGTGCACATAGAAATTGAATGGCATATTTAGCAAGTAAATCATTAAATCCTAGAGGCATGTTTTCTACCTTATATGCAAGCATCAAAATCTAACTATTCCCCATTTTACTAACATCCCAATTATTCATTACAAAGTTATTACAGGACAAGTAATGAATATGATTACAAATATTATAAATTTAATGACAGTAGGCTCATAGCAGGCCCAAAAAAGAAACATCCAGCATTGCCTGGGCCTTCAACAACTCTCACGTAGCATACCTAGGAACCATATTCATCAGCACAACCCAAAATCCATAGAAGAACTCGAGCCAAATCATATAACCATAGGTGGACCACATTACCCAGACATTGAACCACTTGAACCAAACGGTTCACATATTTAGTAGACAGTAGGAAGAAAGAATTGAGTGTCAGAGATAGCTCAATAGTAGGGGGAGTGGCTAAAAGACTCCAAATCCCAGTGTGTCAGAGTTCACAAAGGTCTCGAATGGACCCCGAGCAGTGCTCACACTAGGAGGTCAGTAGTAAGAGCCTTGGTTGCCTTGGCTTTCAGCCAGCCAAGAATGATAGGTTCAGAGTAGCATGTGTAACAAATGAGAGAGAGGACAACGGTTTGAGGGGCAGAAGTTGAGGGAATACATTTATAGCTTGAAGTAGACATAGCAAAGTTGAGAACACAGAGCAACTAATCAAACAGGTCACAAGACTTAGAAGCAGGTTTAGCAGGACTTAAAAGCAGGTTCAACACTTAACAAAATAACATATAGGCAGTCATATATTGAAAGAGTTAAGGGAGAAACAAGTTTGCGGGATTAACAAAGATTATCATACACATGTGCATAATACTAAACAAGTTTAAGTAGAGCATTAACTTAAAGTATTAGAACCTAGGGGACCAAATCATGTTAAGTATCCATTACAATATCAAAAGATAGACATGTTAACTTACATCATGAAGCAAAACAGTATCAAACATGGTAAGGAAACACAAGTTGAGATTGCTACTCTAAAGGTTAAAATAATCACTAAAGGATATGAGATTTAGCAAACAAGGACATGACAAAGTATCAAAACTAGCATGGGAGCGGATCATAGTTAACAATGAACATATTACAGATGCGAGTTAGTCATTACAAGAATGCAGAACAGAGTAGGAAAAACAAACTCATGTCAAACAACAAGTATAGACATTTAGGTATCAACACATTAAGCTTAAGAGGGTCTAAATTATTCAGGTGAAGCATATTCAAATAACATATTTCAGAACTGGCAGCTTTATTTAAAATCAAATGCTAAAGAGGTTCAAACAAGTGCAAAAACTAACAAGGCTGCAGACAGAAGTAGCCCAGAACACATTAGGTCACAAATTTCATAGGTAAGAATATATAAATTGTGAACATAGAAGAACAAAATTGTAAAAGCCAAAAGACTTACCAGTTATCAGTTGACAAAAACAAACAACAAGAAAGAACCAACTCTACAAAACTATGAATATCAATCAAAGAGCGAGAACCCAGAATCTTAGTACGTCAGAGTTCCCAAGGGCTTCGAATAAACCCCCGGCAGTGCTCGCACCAAGAAAAGTTGAAAAATCGAAACTCGGTAGCCTTGGCTTTCAGCAGGCCAACAATCAGAGTATAGAACAAGAAAATAAGAGAAGAATAGAGTAATAGCTTCGATTTTTTAGTGAATCCGGGTGATTCAAAAGTCTGTCTTAAAGGGGAATGTAGAGGAGTTGATATAGTAGTAGGATTTGAACGAACAAACATGGAAAATAGTCAATCAAGCGCAAATAAGGAAAGAAACTATCACATGCAATCACTAATAGAACCATTAAAGGGAAAATCAGATTTCAAACCCCAATCAGAATCGTACTCAGGGTAAATTGTTCACAGACTCTAATCACGACGGAATCAACGGGGATATGCCACAAACAAGAAGAAATTTACTCTTTCTGAGTGTATAGAACCACAAACGCATCCAGAACCATAGAATCAGAGCCAAATCTGTGAGAATCGAACTTGCCATAAGTATGAAGGTAATAAAAGTTACCATAAGTGAATGATAATAGCAGAAAAGGTAAGTAGGATCCGCGTCTAACGCGTATGAGAAAGGGAAAAGAGGGTCTTTTGGGATGGTTAGGGTTTGGTCTCTGAAGGAAAAGAGAGCAGGTGAGGGCGGCTGTGGGGAGATGAGTGAGGTCTTAGTGTTTGGGTGAGTATAATAAAAAAATGGGGGAAGGGTTGTGGGTCGTTGATCATTTAATATCAATGGCCAGGATTAGAGGAGAAGCGGGGTGGGTCAAATAAACGGGTACCGACCGGGTTAAGGTTAAGGGGTCGTTTGGATTGGCTACTGAATAGGAGAGTGAGTGGGTTGAGTGTTTGGGCCAAAATTGGTCCGCAAAATTAGCCTAAAATCAGGCCAGCTTTTAAATAAGAGATTAAAAGGAAATAATTTAATACAATAGTTAAAACCAAATATATAAAAAATGCTACTTATGCAAATTAATAATTTAAAACAATAGTATAATATTATAAAAATATAAAAAATTATTTTGACCTTGAATAAAATGACAAATGCAATAAATTACAAAATATAGGCTATTATTACAAGATTGTGTAAATAGCCTAAAAATACTAATATAATTATATGAAATGAAGTAAAATATTTAAAACATATGGAAATAATAATATGGATTATTAGTCATCACAAGAAATAATGTAAAGAAATAATTGGTGAATTTTCAGGTAAATTAAATGCAAGAAAATTAATTTTAAAACTCTAAAAATTATGAAAAGATTATAAAAATGCTCATATAGATCTTGTAAATTAAATAGTGATGCAGAATTATATTTTGAAAGTATACATGCTATTTGAAAAATATGACGACAAAATTGGGTATCAACAATTACCCCTGCCTCCAGACGAGGCACTACTGAACCCACCGAACTGTCGAGGTCTCTTATCAGACACCAGTCCCCTTTCATGAGCAAGAACCATCTCTATCCGTCTAGCAATATTTGCAGACGCCTGAAAGGAAATATCACTTCGGGTCTCCTTGGCCATCTAAAGCCTGATAAGGTAAGTGAGTCCCTTAATGAATCTCCTCACCCTCTCCCTCTCAGTAGGGAGCAAGATAGTAGCGTGGCAAGCTTGATCCACAAAACGGGTCTCATACTGAGTAACAGTCATACTGCCCTGCTGGAGACGCTCAAACTACCTACGGTAATCCTCTCTCAGTGTGACAAGGAGGTACTTCTCTAGAAATAGCTGAAAGAACTGATCCCAGGTAAGTGCAGGCAACTCAGCTGGTCTGGTCAACATATAATCTCTCCACCACCTCTTGGCGGAACCCATCATCCGAAACACAATACAATCCACACTATTGGTCTCGACTATACCCATGTTCCGCAGCACCACATGGCAGCGGTCAAGATAATCATGTGGGTCCTCAGAAGGTGTACCACTGAAGTGAACTGGAAAGAGATTAGTAAACTTGTCCAATCTCAATAAAGCCTTAGAAGACATGGTGAGCCTATCACCGGCGTGCGCCGCAATAACTGGCTGAACTACCCCAACTGGATTGACTGCTGGAGCCTGATACTAGGGAGCTATCTGCTCCAGAGCGGGAGTAGTGGGAGTTTGTGCTCCTCTCCCAGCCTGTGAGACGGCGGGTGCCACTAGAAATGTACCATTCTGGGTCAGACCCTCCATAAGGCTCACCAAACAGACTAAAGCATCCTGAATCACTGGAGTAGCTATGAATCCTTCCGGATCCTGAACTGGTCCAACAGGTACAGTCTGAGCTGGAACCTCCACTTTCAAATCCACCTGAGGTTCTACAACAGGTGTTGTTGCTCGAGCTCTAGACTGAGCTCTACCTCTGCCTCTGCCTCGGCCTTTGGCACGACCTTGGCCCTCGGCCTCTACCCTTGGTCATAGTTGCCACCGGGGGTTCTGGCTCCTGTCCGGCGGTAGATGTAGATCGTGTTCTCGCCATCTGTGAGAGAACAAGAATAGAATGGTTCAATCATCGATGATAGAATAAAATCGCACGATAGAATAAGAAAGAAGTGATATTGTTCCTAAACTTCATAGCCTCTGGATGATAAGTACAGACATCTCCATACCGATCCTTTAGACTCTACTAAGCTTGCTTCTTACTCGTGAGACCTAAGTAACCTAGTGCTCTGATACCAACTTGTCACGACCCGAAATTCCCACCTTCGGGACCGTAATGGCGCCTAACATTTCACTTTCTAGGCAAGCCAACGTTAAAATAATCTTAACTATTTTTAAACAAATTAAATTAAGCAGATGTCAATTACCGACGTAAAGTACGAAAGACCATAACAACCGAATCATCCAAATACATCCCCCGAATCTGGTGTCATAAGTGCACGAGCTACCAGAATTATAAAAATAAAGGTCTGAATAAAATTCAAGTTGTTTGAGAGATAATACACAGCTAGGATAAAGTAGAAGGGGACTTCATAACTGTGGACGCTATGCAGTTATACCTTAAGTCTCCTCTGGGTAGCTGAATCCGAGCAAGTCTAAGATACGCCACTGGGACTAACTCCAAAATCTGCACAATAAGTGCAGAGTGTATATGAGTACAACCGACCTCATATACTCCGTAAGTGTCGAGCCTAACCTCGACAAAGTAGTGACGAAGCTATGACAAGACACATATGTAAACAACATGTGCAAGTATATACATATACGAAGCAATATTGAATACCGTAGTTAACAAATTTACAAATATGGGAGGGAACATGTGAAGGGAAATGGTATAAGAATTTTAGCCGGGGAGTGTCACGTAGAAGCCAAATAATTCGCCAACAACAAAATAGGTAGCTGAAATATAAAAATGGCACGGCACCACCCTTCGTGATTTTACCCTCATCCTTCCCATGAAATGATAAATAAATAATATGAATGGCACGACATCACCCTTCGTGATTTAACTCTCTTTCTTGCCACAGTATGGTGAATAAATAATTTAAATGGTACGGCATCACCCTTCGTGCTTTGACTCTCTTCCTCACTTTATAAATCAATAAATAAAATATAAAAATGGCACGGCATCACCCTTTATGCTTTTACACTCTTCCTTACCATGAAAATGATAATATAAATTCGGAACAGTATTTAAATGCGGGGATCTATACTTATCAATCAATTCAATACCAGAATACCGACCTCACCTTCCAAAGTATTCAACAATAATTAAATTAGCAATAATTTCATGAAAAATGATCAAATAAACAATAATAAACTTAAGCATGAATATCTTAATTAAATAGACAATTATTCACAATGAACAAATTACACCCGCATGCTTTGACTCAACCACAACGCATAAATACTCGTCACCTCACATATACGTTGTACCCGCACATTAAATCACGTAGCAAATAGACAAACAAGTCCTACTCCCTCAAGTCAAGGTTAACCACGACACTTACCTCGCGTTGCAACCAACTAAAGATTCCAATAAACCTTAGCCTTGCTAATTGGTGTCTGAATGCCTCGAATCTAGTCACAAACAATTCAATATACTTAACACTAATTATAGAAACCAATTCTATATGAAAATACTAAATTTTTCAATTAAAATCCACAATTTAATTCAAAAATCAACAGTGGGGCCCATGTCTTGAAACCCAACAAAAGTTACAAAATGTGAACGCCCATTCAACAATGAGTCCAACCATATAAATTTTACCAAATTCCGACATCAACTCGACATTCAAATTCCCAAATCATATTTTTAAATCCCTAGGCCCAAATTCTCGAATTTCACCTCAAAAACACATAATCTAGTCGGATTACTCAATGATAATTCAATATTATTGACTAACAAGGATCATAAGTGACTTACTTCAAGTTTTTCCGTGAATTCTCGCTCAAAATTTGCCCCAACCCATACTTGAAATGTCCACAAATGAGAAAAGTCTTGGACTCGTTCGATTTTATTTTGTCCAGGGATTTCCGCTTCTACGGTGCATTTGGCCGCATCTGCGATCTCGCAGATGCGAGGATGTCTATCGCTTCTATGGGCTGGGTTGCTTCTGCGGACTCGCTTCTGCGGAGGAGCCTTCCCTCTCGCCTTCCGCTTCTGCGATCGATCACCCGCAGGTGCGA
>AWOL01S0006866.1:173386-190409 GCA_000715115.1 Nicotiana otophora | reverse complement strand
CTGTGTGCCTCCTCTAGAATCCTCTCCCGCAAGCCATCGACATTAGGAACATATAGGCGACCCTGGAGTCGCAGAACACCATCCTCGCCGATAGTAACCTCCTTGGCACCACCCTGTAGTACCGTCTCTCTAAGGACCAATAAGTGCGGATCATCATACTGACGATCCTTGACTTGCTCCAATAGTGAAGACTGGGCAATGATGCATGCAAGAACTCAGTTGGGCTCTAAAATATCCAACCTCACAAGTCTGTTAGCCAAGGATTGAATGTCCAAAGCTAATGGCCTCTTCTCTACTGAAGTGAATGCCAAGCTACCCATACTCTCCGCCTTTCGGCTCAAGGCATCCGTAACTACATTCGCCTTGCCCGGATAGTAAAGAATGGTAATATCATAGTCCTTTAGTAACTCAAGCCACCTACGCTGCCTCAAATTGAGTTCACTTTGTTTGAACAAATGTTGTAAGCTGCGATAATCAGCATAAACCTCACAGGACACCCCATAAAGAGGATGCCTCTAGATATTAAGGGCATGCACAATTGCGGCCAACTCTAAATCATGTACATGATAATTCTTCTCATGGGGCTTCAGCTAACGTGAAGCTTATGCAATAACTCGCCCCTCCTGCATCAATACAAAACCCAAACCAATGCGTGAAGCATCGCAATACACCGTATACATCCCTGAACCAGAAGGCAACACTAACACCGGTGCTGAAGTCAAAGTTGTCTTGAGCTTCTGAAAGCTCGCCTCACAATCATCGGACCAACGGAACGGAGCACCCTTCTGGGTCAATCTAGTCAAAGGTGCTGTAATAGATGAAAAGCCCTCCACAAACCGATGATAATAACCTGCTAATCCCAAGAAGCTCCTTATTTCAGTCGTCGTGGTAGGACGGGGCCAACTCTGAACTACCTTGATCTTCTTGGGATCCACCTTAATACCCTCGCCTGATACAACATGCCCCAAGAATGCCACAGAAGCTAACCAAAACTAACACTTGGAGAACTTAGAATATAGCTTCTGTTCTCGCAAGGTCTGAAGCACCACTCTCAAATGCTGCTCGTGCTCCTCCATGCTACGCGAGTAGATCAAGATGTCATCAATGAAGCCAATGATAAATGAATCAATGTACGGCCTGAATACCCTGTTCATCAAATCCATAAATGTTGTCGGGGCGTTAGTCAGACCGAAGGACATCACTAGAAACTCATAATGGCCATATCTAGTCCGGAAGGCAGTCTTCGGAACATTTGAATCCCGAATCTTCAACTGATGGTACCCCGATCTCAAATCGATCTTAGAGAACACCCTGGCACCCTACAAGTGGTCGAACAAATCATCAATATGCGGCAACGAGTACTTGTTCTTAATGGTAACTTTCTTCAACTGGCGGTAATCAATGCACATCCGCATAGTCCCATCTTTCTTCTTCACAAATAACACTGGTGCACCCCAAGGCGAGACACTTAGTCTGACAAACCCCTTTGCTAGAAGCTCCTCAAGCTGTTCCTTCAACTCCTTCGGAGCCATGCGGTACGGTGGGATAGATATAGGCTGGGTATCTAGAGCCAAATCAATACAAAAATCGATATCACGATCTTGTGGCATGCCTGGAAGATCAGAGGGGAACACATCGGAGAACTCTCGGACTACAGGCACTGAATCAATTGTCGAAGCCTCTGCAGTAGTATCCCAAACGTAATATAGATAAGCCAAACAACCCTTCTCGACCATATGTCTAGCCTTCAGAAAAAAGATAACCCGGCTAGATGCACTGACAGACGAACCCTTCCACTCCAATCTAGGCAACTCTGGTATTGCAAAGGTAACAGTCTTGGCATGGCAATCAAGGATGACGTGATATGGAGATAACCAATCCATGCCCAGGATGACCTCAAAGTCGGTCATATAAAGCAACAGAAGATCCGCTCTAGTCTCATAACCACAAAATATGACGACACATGACCGATAGATCCAATCCACAACAACATAATCGCCCACTGGAGTGGACACATAAACAGGGGCACCCAAGGACTCACGAGGAACATCTAGGAAATGAGCAAACAGAGATGACACATATGAATAGGTAGACTATGGATCAAATAATACCGAAGCATCCCTACCGCAAACAGAAATAATACATGTGATCACGGCATCTGGGGCTACTGTATCTGGTCTGGCCGGAAAAGCATAGAATCTAGCTGGAGCACCCCCTGACTGGCCTCCACCTGCCTAGCCCCCACCTCTAGGACGACCCCTACCTACCTTCCCTCCACCTCTGGGCGGCCAGATGGCTGGTGCGACTACTGGTGCTGTAATCATAGGTTGAGAACCCTGCTGCATTGCCTTGCCCCGAAGCCTGGGGTAGAACCTCCGCACATGGCTGAGATCCCCGCACTCGAAATAACCTCTCGGTACGGTGGGCTTTTGACCTGAAGTATGACCCTGATGGTCTGAATACCCACCGGAGGAACCCTGAATAGCTGGTGGACGGTAGGAACTCTCTGGCATAGAGAGGAAATAAGGTCGCACTGGAGCACCCCGAGGAGGCGGTGGTGTTGGATATGTGGGCCGGCGAGTCTAGCCTCTCCCAAACTGACCCCTGCCGCCAGATGGGGCACCACTAAACCCTTTGGAATAACGGAACTGCTTGTCCCGCGACATCTGCTCTCGGCCCCGCTGCTGATATCCCCCATACATCCGAGCTATCTCCATAACTAGCTTGTAAGAAGTCCCCATCTCGACTTTCCGGGCTATAGTGGCATGAATACCTGAGTGTAATCCCACAATGAACCTCTGTACTCTCTACCTCAGTAGGAAGTATCATAAGTGCATGGCGAGACAATTCAGAGAATCGCGCCTCATAATCGGTCACTGACATCTGACGCTGGTGGAACTGCTCAAACTGAAACTGCAACTCTTCCCTCTGAGAGGGTGGAATATACCTATCCAATAAGGTACGCGTGAACTGGTCCCAAGTCATGGGAGGAGAACATGCTGGTCTTCCAAACGACTTGAAACTAGTCAAATGTTATATAAAAGAATCAATACGTGCTCAAAAGTTCATATTCTAACTATTAAAATGATCACCCAATCCCAATTGAATAATTCATAAAATTTATCCCAGGGCCCACGTGCATGAATTTCGAAAATGTTTGAAGAAAGTTGTTACCCATAACCTCATGAACTTAAATATATAATTTTTACTAAATGCCATAACCATTTTCGTGGTTAAATCCCATTTTTATCAAAAACTTAGTTTTTCATCTAAATCCACGATTTCACAAATTTTACATGTTACATCTACGCATAATCTATGTACTTAACTCACATTGTGAAGAAATTATTTACCTCAAAGTGTTAGGTGAAAACCCCTCTCTAAGTGCTCCAACAATCGCCCAAGAAATGAAATAAATGAGCTGAAAATGCCTAAATCCCGTCTTAAATGAGGTTCTGCCTTCTGCGATTTTCGCACCTGCGGAGGGTTGCCCGCTTCTGCGGCTCCGCATCTACGAAAAAGTCATCGCAGATACGGCCCTTGCCCGGTGGCCTACTTCTGCTTTTGCGGGTCCGCTCCTGCGATTCACACGCCGCACCTGCGGCTTAGGCTGCTCCTGCGATTTTTTCTGTCGCACCTGCGCGTTCGCAGGTGCAAACACCCACCCGCATATGCGGTTCCTGGGCCACTTTTGCGGCTTCTTGCTCGCTTCTGCAAGCTCGCACCTGCGGCTAGCCCTCCACAGCTGCGATTACACCAGAAGCCCGGTGCTTCAACTGCTTCCCCTAAGTCCAAACTTGGTCCGTGCCTAGTCCGATTGACACCCGAGGCCCCGTCCAAACATAACAACAAGTTTGAAATCATAAAACGAACTCGCTCGCACCCTTGGAACGCATAAAACATCAACAAAACTAATAATCATACTCCAAACCAAATTGAATCAACTTATGAACTTCAAGTTCTTCCAACTAACTCCGAACGCGCCGAAACATACTTAAACTACTCGGAATGATACCAAATTTTACGTGCAAATCTTAAATCACCATACGAAACTATTTCCGGGCTCGAAATTTCAAACGAACCTTGATAACACCACAACCTACTCCAAACCAAATTTAAAGAACTTTATAACCTTCAAATAGTTAACTTTCACTATTAGGCGTCGAAACGCTCCCGGTTTGTCCAAAACCCGATTCAAACATACGCTCAAATCCAAAATTATCATACGAACCTATTAAAAATGTCAAATTCCAATTCCGAGGTTGTGTACTCAAAACGTTGACCGAAATCAAACTTAACCCTTTCAAGTCTTGAACTAACCATCCCCGCAAGTCATAAAATAGTTAAAGTACATAAGAGGAGTCTTATTTAGGGGAGTGGGGTTCTAAAAGCAAAACGACCGGTCGGATCGTTACAATGCAAATACTATATATGAATACATTATTCGTATACAAATATATGTATTTACAGAATATATTTAAGACCTCTATTATCTATATACAATAAAAAGAATATTGTATTTAAGAGGACTATATATAGTATATATTTATAGTAGAAAAAATACATACTTTACCCATCGACTTTGAACTCAAATCCCTCTTACACACTTATTAAACACGGGAATAGTATTACACACCATAACCTTTAAAAGTGTGTCAATTACACACCTCTTTTTGCCATATGTCACACACGTGTATTACACATAAAAGAGGCGCGTGAAAACTTCATATGAAATTAATTTTTTTTCCCCTTTTTTAACTATTTCCTTTTCAAATTATAGAAAACAATATAACCCATGTCTTCTTCCCCAACCCCAAACCCCAGTGTTTCCTCCACCCTATTTTGTCTTCTTCCCTAACCCTCATCCTAATTTTGTCTACCCTCCCCCCATGTTTCGTCTCTCCAACCCCCATGACTAAGAAGAAAAAGAAAAAGAAGAAGAGAAGAGGAACTATTGGGTCTTGTAAAAATTACCATTATTGACCTTTTGAAAAAGCTTAAAAATTTAATCGGGTCTTGTTGATTTTGGTGTTCCATGACCAAGAAAATTAGTTTGAATTCGTGATTATTGTTGCGTAAAAATTTACTTAGGTGATTAATTTTTGATAAAATTTAAAAAATAACATTAACAAGTGTGAAGCTTTCGGTTTGAGCTTGAATATAAAATTTGTATAAGGATTTGGGATGGATGTTATTAAAACTTGTTAAAAATCGGCAAAGAGTTGAATCTATAGTTAGGGAAGATGGTGCTTGTGGTGGGAGGGTTGGTGGTAGTATGGTGGTGGTGGAGAAGATGATAGGGTTGGGAAGATGAGGAGAGGGGTTTGGGGGGTGGGGGGCAGAGGTTGTTTTTCAGTTTTTCTTTTTTTCTCGATTTATGACACGCGTCAGATGCTGATTGGCGCGTGTAATAGCAATCTTTAAGCAGATGTGGTCAAACACTGAAGTGGTGTATAGTTGACACACCTTTAAAAGTTTTGGTGTGTAATATTATTCTCGTATTTAACAAGTGTGTAAGAGGGATTTGGGGACAAGGTCGATGGGTAAAGTATGTATTTTGCCTTTATAGTATATAATGTATAATATATTAATACTATGTATAATATATAACTTCTTTAAGTATATTGCATATTTTAGGTAGAAAGTATATGTTTTATTTATATATTTTATTTAACCATTATTTCATATATATATATATATATAATATATTTTATATCTATTATTTATTAATACATTTAAATATATACCTTATACAACATATTACAATATATCTATATCACTATGTAAATAGTATACAATATACTATGTATCAGTTACATGCAATAGTGCAAAAAGATAGTATATTGTTACTCAATGAACATACAGATATAGTGTAATCTCTCACCTATTTTTAATGAAAGCCAAAGGACATCTTTTAAGAGATAGATTCATTGTATTTGAGTTGTAGTAAATTTGATTAGGCTAAATTTTAGGGATTTGCAGATTTGTTTAAGAAATAATTGGTTGTTGTCAATTCAGTTAATTAAATTTAGGAAATGATGAGGATCTCATTAAATTTGGAAATTGTTTGGGATTTTTATTAAATGATTTTCATAGAGAGAAGAGATTTTTTAAGTTGAATAATTATTAATTGTATAAAATGATGTACAAAACATGAATCAAATAATAGTTGTAGATGATATAATGTACTCTAATAGAAGTTGTATTTACTAATATTTTCCTTAATATATTACATTAATCACTATCTACAACTGCTGAGGCACAATAACACTATGCTTACAATTCTTCTCTTTCTAAAAAATATCATGATTTTCTTGGTCTAAGACATTATCTAATTTGTTTTTAATACCATGCTTTATTAGTAACTATACAGTCTATTCTCTTATATAGTGATCCCAACTATTAACACCAAAAATATATTAGTCTTTTAGGATTTCAAATGATAACACCTCCTATTCGGATTGTGAGTTGTTATTTTATAAACGGAAAAGGCCTATTTATGCCAGTGAACTATACGAAATTGGGCACATTTGTCCGTCGTTAAAAGGTGGTCTCAATCATACCCTTGTCGTGTATAAGCAGGCTCACATATGCCATATTTTAGGTGGACAACCCTAATAAAATATTTAGCACCAGATTTTGACACGTGTCACAAACTGGTGCAATCCATCTATACTCTAATTTAAATAATAAATCAATCCGACCCATCACCCTTATTTTAATAAACCGACCCAACCCAGTACCATATTTTAATAAACCCCTATCTTATTTTATTTCCCCCATTCTCTCCCACCTCGCTTTCGTCTCCCAAATTCTAATTTCTCCTCTCACCATAGCTGCTCCATTAGGGTTCTTTACCAAATTGACACAATTTCATAATTACTTAGGTAGGGTTTATTTCTTTTCTTTGTTCATGAAATGTCGCAAACATCGAGCTCTTCTAACCGGCGTGTAAGGAATTATCGATGTAGAAGTGTTGTGCTCCATCTCACGTCGTGGACTCCTAAAAATCCTGGGAGACGTTTCTTTAGGTGTTATAAACCTGATGTAAGTTAATATTTTCTTTTAAATTTTCAGATTTGTGCTTATAGGGGTTTTTGTTTTTTTGAATAATAATCAAATTTAGATGTTATGTTGCAGCCAACATCATGCGGCTATTGGGAATGGGATGATGACGAATTTCATCCAAGAGCCACTATTGTCATCAACAAATTAAAAAAGGAAAAGGAAACTCTTCTTGGTGAAAATGATTACTTGAAAAAAAAGTTGACTTTTTTTTAGAGAGAAACCATGTATTTAGGAAAAAATTGTTGTTGTTCATCTTGAACCTAAATCATTGAGGGATGTAGTTGCTGATTTGGAGTCATCTTCTGTTATTGAAAATCTCCCTTCCCATACTGAAAATGATGGGAGATATGCAAAGAAGAGAGAAAATGTATTTGTTATATTATTGTGCTTTCTTGTTGGGTTTGTTGTTGGCTATGTATTACATAGTTAAGTTATGTAGGTTTTGAATATTTGATGGAATGTAATCATATTTTGTGATTATATGAATGGATAAAATGTACGACTTTATGTAAATTTTGCTTGTGTAGTGGTTTGATCTTAATGTAATGAGTTTGCAACAACCTAACTGCAAAGGTCTAACCCAGAAAGATGGTTTGAGCTTATAATATGCAGCTTAGAACGACTTTCAGCAAAATTTCTACACTTTTTAACAGTGTATATCGGGAAGAAGTTCAAATATGCCTCTCAACTAAACGCTATTGAACAAATATACCCTCCACAGGTTCCAGCTACACATATGATGACCCAAAAGGTTATCTTTAAATTTAATAATTATATCTATGTTCTGAGACCTCAAATAGCACCATTCACCTTTTCTCGACTTGTACGCACAGTCTGTAAATTTATCTGAAAAGTTTTTACGTTACAAATTGATTAAAAATATGAAATAGAGCTTTAAAACTCAATTAGGTTATCTTTGGTCAACATTTTGAGCAAACGGACCCGGATCAATATTTTGACAGTTCCGGTAGGTCCGTATCGTAATTTTGGGACTTGGGCGTATGCCCGAAATCGAATTCGGAGGTCCCTAGCTCGACTTATCGCATGTTGTCAAAACTTTTAAGTTTAAAGATTTTATAAGTTAAGAGATTTGACTAATTTTTGACTTTATTGATATCGAGTCCGTATTTTGGTTTCGGAACCCAGTATAGATCCATTACTATATTTATGACTTGTCTGCCAAATTTGGTGCGAAAAGGAGTTGGTTTGACGTGATTCGTATGTCCGGTTGTTAAAATACAAATTCTAAAGTTTTCTTAAAAATTTCATTTGATTTGGTGTCCAATTCGTAGTTCTAGGCATTATTTTGGTGTTTTGATTGCGCGAGCGAGTTCGTATTAAGTTTTTGGACTGGTGTGCATATATGGTTTGGAACCCCGAGGGGC
Organism: Nicotiana otophora; assembly: GCA_000715115.1. Classification (NCBI taxonomy): domain Eukaryota; kingdom Viridiplantae; phylum Streptophyta; class Magnoliopsida; order Solanales; family Solanaceae; genus Nicotiana; species Nicotiana otophora. The sequence continues at coordinate 181,956 of AWOL01S0006866.1, read as the reverse complement.
TCGGGTGAGTTTCAGATGATTTTCGGACCATTTTTGTTCAAGAACAGATGGCTGAAAATCTGGTATTTCCCAGTTCTGGTTTTCTTCTATGCAATTGCTTGGATTCATCCTCGATAATGAAGGCTTAATGTCACCAATGAAAATTTAAACTATGCGATCGCATAGTCACGTCCGCGATCGCACAGTGTCCGCAGTCAAAGCACCGCGAACGCGAGGGCCAAACCGTGTTCGCGTAGAAGGAATGCAGGCAAAAGCTGGGTAAACCATTTATGCTATGCGATCGCACAAGGCAGTACGCGATCGCGTAAGGCTGAGAAAATGTTCTTCGCAATCGCATGACCATTTACGCGATCGTGTAGAGTTAAAAATCTAGGCAGCCAAAATATTCTTCGCGGTAGCAAAGAAATATCTGCGATCGCGAAGAGTAAAATAGAACTGGGCAAAGACGTGCTACATGATTGCGAAGGAATTTCCGCGATCGCATAAGATAAAAACCTGGACAAACAGAACTTAAGTTCTGTAAATGGAATTTCGACCCATTTTCTACCATTTTCGATTTTGAGCTTGGGTAAGACGACTGTTGGGCGATTTTCACGGAAAAACATTGGGGTAAGTATTCCTTATCCTATATTGATTATATTTCATGATTCCATACTCATTTACATCATGAATTCGTGAATTTATGGAAGAAATAACAGATTTTTATAAAAACTTCCAAAAATATAAAATTAAGATTTGAAGGTCAATCCGGTGTCGGAATTCGATAATCTTTTAATGGTTGAACTCGTATCAGAACGAGTGTTCGGATTTCATAAGGTTTTCTGGGATTCGAGACGTGGGTCCCACTGTTGAAATTTTAGATGAATTCGGAATTTTTAATCCAAAAAATTAGTAATTTCATACAGAATTAATTCCTACGATTTGTATTGAATATATTGAATTGTTTATGACTAAATTTGAGAATTTTGGACATGAATTCATGAGGCAAAGGTTTATTGGAATCTTGAATTTGGTTACAAATCGAGGTAAGTGTCGTGGTTAACCTTGACTTGAGGGAATAGGATCCTTGAATTATTTGTTACGTGAATTTTATGTGCAGCAATGTATAGGCAAGGTGACGAGTGCCTATACCTTGTCAAATTAATTTTTTGCATAATTATTTAAAAATCATAAATTATTTTAAGACACGAAATAATTGTTATAATAATTATTTCTCTTATATTCCTTGTCAAATATTAATTCTTGAATTCATGAAATAATTGTTACATGCTTACTTGATTTATGTGTCTTACTTGCTACTTGACATTTAGCATATTAAATATAAAATTACATATTTTCTCCCTAATTTTCCACAATTAATTGCTTCTTGTCATTACTTGTTTCCTGAATAAATTATAATCATTGTATGCTTTGTTGCCTAATAATTTCTTATTGAATGTGAAATTTATTGGAGTATTTTTATTACAATCAAGAGTTGTTAATTTTATATTGTTGGAGCGGGTTGCACGCCGCAACAGAATTGAAAATGAATATATTGGGGGATCGGGTTGCACGTCGCAATGGATTATATTTTAAGTTTATATTACTGGAGCGGGTTGCACGCCGCAATAAAAATTTATTGAAGAATTATATAGTTGGAGCGGGTTGCACGCCTCAACGGAAATTTATTGAAGAATTATATTATTGGAGCGGGTTGCACGCCGCCACGGAAGTTGATTGAAATAATAGTTGGTTATGACTGCCGAGTTGGCTTCAACTGTTGAAATGAGTTAATCTTTTTATTTCTATTATTGTTGTTATTACTATTATTGCGTACATGTTAATGTAAGTGACTTGCCTTAGTCTCTTCATTACTTCGTCGAGGTTAGGCTCAGCACTTACAGAGTACATGGGGTCGGTTGTACTCATACTACACTCTGCACTTCTTGTGCAGATTTCGGAGTTGGTCCCAGCGGCATACTGTAAATTGTGCTCGGATTCAGCTACTAGTGGAGACTTGAGGTATAGCTGTACGACGTTCGTAGACTTGAGGTATAGTTGTGTGCTTTCTTTGAGACAGTTTCATTTTATTCAGACCCTTGTTTGTATTATTCTAGAAGCTCGTGAACTTGTGACACCAGTTCTGGGATGGTATTCAGACATCGCTAGTATTATAGAGTATTCACTTTATTTCTGAATTTACTTCCGTAATTGTTTATTTGTTATTAATTAATTTAAAATTGTGTTAGAATGGCTAATTATATTCTAACGTTGGCTTGCCTAGCAAGTGAAATGTTAGGCGTCATCACGGTCCCGAAGGTGCAAATGTCGGGTCGTGACAAATTGGTATCAGAGCACTAGGTTATATAGGTCTCACGAGTCACGAGCAAGCTTAGTAGAATCTTAAGGATCGATACGAAGGCGTCTGTACTTATCTTTCAGAGGCTACAGAGTTTAGGAATAATTCCACTTCTTTCATTCCTTACCGTGCGACATTGATTTAGCTTGAAATATATATCTCATAATCCTTTGTATCCACTTGTGTATGACATTGCGCACTCGGTATCAGTTATGCGTCGACAGTTCGTGATGCCGCAGATGGACTACTAGGGAGCCAGAGATGCTCAAACATTGCCTCAACGTGTGGTTCCAACTGAAGATGGGGACGTATTGAGAGATCACCCAGTGAATCATGTGGGGGGTGCAACGAACCTTGGCATCTGGTTAATTTATACGAGCTGTGAAGGTTAATATAGTGGATCATCGGACGTTGCAACATATGACTTCGCACCGAGTGGGGAGTCCACTATCAATGGTTGGATTGCGGGGTCATGTGTTATATCAGTTTTGGCCTGAAATGTATATATGTGGTACTGAAAGGTTCCCCAAAAATGTACACATGTTTAAGGCCTGAGATTTTGTAGAGGATAACGTTGGGACTTGCGGTATATATGCCTCCTTAATAATCCTATACTTCAGTACCAAAGGAGTTAGAGAAATAACTTTAAATTTACAGAAGGTGTACTCAGTGTGGACGTCACGGTTGCGGATTTTGGGGTGCTGCGGAGGAAGTACAACGGTTGACAAGATTCTGGACTATGTGGTTCGTGCCAAGATTTGTCTGTATGGAGCTCTACTTTTGTGATCGTTGTGTATAAATAGGGGTAAGGGTTACCCCAAAGAAGAATCGAAGAGTATGTTAAGAAATGGGTCAGCTCAGCAGGTTGAGTCAGAATAACAAAAGAAGAAATTGGCCTTGGGAGAGATAATTCCCCACCGGTGTTCGTGGCAAGCCTATGAAGAGGGCACACCAGCCAATGCAACACCACCCACTTGGCGCAGTTCTCATAAACGCTTTTGAAAGAGTTTGTTTCCCGGACTCTCCGTAATGCGTGGCGCATAGGGTTTGAACGGTTGCATCAGGTCACCATGATGGTGTGAGAATGTGCCATCATGTTCAATAAGTTAGCCCGTTATACTCCTACTTTGCTTCCTACAGCCAGAGAGCGAGTCCACTGACTTATTAAAGGACTCAATTATGATCGTAAAATTTTGCACGACTCGGGAGCTACATGTTGATACTTCATTTCCACTAGTAGTAGAAATTGCCAAGATATTAGAACGTGTTCGGGGTGAGGAAAAAGGAAACCAAGGAGACCAAGAGGTCTCGAGGTTCTGGAGTATTCAGTGGATTCTACTCTGCAAAGTATAAATCATTATGGCGGGAGCTCGGGCAGTCGGCCAGCCCAGTCCGCACATTGGATTACTCGGGGTGCTCCAGTAAGTTCTTTTAATGCACCACTGACATGAGTTTCCTACAATGGTTATTCCAATTATCTAGCACATACTCAGTATGAGCAGCCAAACCCGCAAATGGGTTGTTATGAATGCGGTGATACTATGCACATCATGAGAAAATTGTCCCAGACTTGGGAGAGACATATTTCATCAAAGCACTCAAGCTACGTGCCCCATTGTAGTTACTACACCACTCACACGACCAGCTAGGAGTAGAGGATGGGCGGGTAGAGGGCGTCCTAGAGGTGGAGACCCANTTATATATATATATATATATATATATATATATATATACACACACACACACACACACACACGCTACATCAAATTGTGTCGTTATAGGTACGACCTCGATTAAATATAAAGGAATAATTTCCTTAACGTGATTCGGTTCTGAGTATCGATACGAGTCCTCCTATTATGCTCCACTTATGAGTGAGCTTCGTATTTCTATAATCTACTTATGTGTTTACTCATGTTGGGAGATTCTATGGAGATAACTACGCCTATCATTCTGTGTTGGTCACTAATAAGAGCTGCGAGGCTAAAGGTGACTTTCTGTTACTCATTTCGGCAGTTTTGATGTAATTTCTGGATAATTAATTATAAATTGTGAATTATATGCCCTACCGGTGTGGGGTTCATTATGTGTTGTGAATTTGTTTAACGGAAATTATTTAAAAGGAGAAAATGGAAAGTTTCGATTGGCACGATGTGCATATTACTTGTGATTCAGAACTGAGGACGACATCCTCGCATTTTAATATAAATTGATATGTTTAAACCGGGCTACGAGATGCGGTAGAAGTTATATACGGACGAGATCCTTGTGAGGAAAATTCTTGTGTTTAAGTTCTCTCTTGTGAAATAAATTTGTACTATAGTACTAATAGGGAGTCATGCCTGTTAGGCTTATTTGAAAATTCTTGTATGAAATTCTCTGTGCATACTTGCCAAATTCGTGTTGTAATTATTGAGTTTTAACCTACGTGGTAGGTGCCCGCCCAGGTGGCGTTAAATTTGACTCGTTAATTCGGGTAAATAATTATGAGGTCTTCATGCCTCGCATCTCATTATCAGTATTGTGAAGGCTTGAAATGAGATTTTTGTTAACATAAAGTTAATTGATGATTCTATAATTGATTATGAACAACTATTAAGACCAGATTGACCCAGAAGAGTGCTCCGTTCAAGTGGACCGAAGAGTGTGAGGAGAGCTTTCAAAAGCTTAAGACAGCTTTGACTACAGCTGTCACGACCCAAAATTTCCACCTTCGGACCGTGATGGCGCCTAACATTTCACTTACTAGGCAAGCAAACGTTAGAATAATATTAACAAAATTTTAAACAATTTTTTAAATTATTAATAATTAAAGAAAGAAATGCGGAAGCAAAGTTTGAAATATAGTGAATAATCCATAAAAACAACGGTGTCTAAATATCACCCCAGAATTGGTGTCACAAGTGCACAGGCTTCTATAATAAATACAAATAGAGGTCTGAATAAAATAAAGTTATCTGGAAATAAATACACCACTAAAGTAAAATAGACGGGGACTTCAGAACTACGGACGCCATGTAGTTATACCTCAAGTCTCCTCTGGTAGCTGAAATCCGAGCAAGTCTATGGTACGCCGTTGGGACCAACTCTAAAATTTGCACAAGAAGTGCAGAGTGTAGTATCAGTACAATCGACCCCATATACTGGTAAGTGCTTAGCCTAACCTCGACGAAATAGTGATGAGGCTAAGGCGGTTCACTTACATTAACTTGTACGCAATATTAATAACAACAACAAATAATAGAAATAATCAGGTAACTCATTTATAATAATTGAAGCCAACTCAGCAGTCATAATCCATTATTATTTCAACCAATTCTGTTGCAGCGTGCAACCCGCTTTCACAATATATTCCTTTTAATCAAGTCTGTCACATATGTATTTCAATCAAGTATATATAGACTTTTTAATAAGTCTGTTGTGGCATACAACCTGATCCTCCAATATTGACTTTTTAATAAGTCTGTTGTGGTGTGCAACCCGATCCTCCAATATGGACTTTTTAATAAATCTGTTGCGGCGTGCAACCCGATCATCCAATATTGACCTTTTAAAAAGTTTGTTGCGGCGTACAACCCGATCCTCCAATATGGACATTTGCCGCAACCCGATCCTCCAATATTGGACTTTTTAATAAGTCTGTTGCGGCGTGCAACCCGATCCTCCAATATATCCATTTCAATCAATTCTTATAGAAGAAATCTCCCCAATAAATACAATAATTAATATAAAATTATAAGACAACAAGCATACAATAATTATGATTTAATTATGAAACAAACAATGAAAAAAAGCAAATTATTATGGAAATCAGGGAGAAAATAAGCAATTTAATATTTAATATGCTAAATGTCAAATAACAATTAAAACACATAATTCAAATAGCATGTAACAATAAATGCAGGAATTCAAGATTTAATATTTGGCAAAGAATAGGAGAGAAACAATTATTATAATGATTAATTTATGATTTAAAATAATTTATGATTTTTCACGTAAGTAGGAAAATAATTAATTTCATGACGTATAGACACTCGTCAACTCACCTATACGTCGTTCACATGCATTTCACATAACAAATAATTTAAGGTTTCTATTCCCTCAAGTCAAGGTTAACCACGACACTTACCTCGTTTTGTAAATTCCAATCAATTGCTCGACCACAGATTTTTCTTTTAAATTTGTCTCCAAAAGCTTCAAATCTATTCACAAACAATTCGATATACTCAATACGAATCATAGGAATTAATTCCATATGAATTTATACATTTTCCGGATAAAAATTCGAAATTCATTTAAATATTTGACAGTGGGACCCATGTCTCAAATCCCGGAAAAGCTCACAAAATCCGAACACCCGTTCTGATACGAGTTCAACCATACAAAAATTATCCAATTCCGATCTCAAATGGACCTTCAAATCTAAATTTCTCGTTTTTGGAAGAGTATGGAATCATGAAAATATAATCAATATAAGATAAGGAACACTTACCCTAATGTTTCCCATGAAAATCGCCCAAACATTCGCCTTAACCGAGCTCAAAATGACCAAAATGAGTAAAAATGTCGGACTCTTCGATATATACACTGCCCAGGCATTTCCGCACCTGTGGTACCTGGGCTCGCACATGCGAGCTCGCATCTGCGAGAAAAATCTCGCATCCGCGAGATGGGGCTGCCAGGCAAGGCCTCGCACCTGCGGAAGACAAATGCGCACCTATGTTGCCTTCACTTCTGCAATCATTTGGCCCGCATCTGCAGACGCGCGGGTGCGTGCAGGTTTTCGCACCTGCGGACTTTTGCACAGCCATGCCCGGGTGCATATGCAATCGAAGGCTCGCTTCTGCGAGTTTGCACCTACGAGAAACATCTGCAGGTGCGATTACAGCAGAAGAAAAAATACAGATTTTGCTTAAGTCCAGTTCTTGATCTGATTTCAATCTGTATCACTCTCGGGGTACTCGGGACCTCGTACGAATATACTAATAAGTCCAATAACATAATACGGACTTACTTGGGGTCTCGTAACATGTCAAACAATGCTGAAATTACAATTCACACCCCGATTCAAACTTTGAGTTTTAAACTTTTTAATTTGCAAATCTCGTGCCAAAACATATTAAATGAATCCGGAATGACTTCAATTTTGGCACACCAGTCATAAATGACATAATGGATCTGTTCAAATTTAGAGAATCGGATTTCGGCTCCGATATCAAAAGGTCAACCCCGTGGTCAATTGAAAATCTTTAGCCTTTAAATTGTTAGTTTCCGTTAAATGGTCATAACTTGAGCTAGGGACCTCCAAATTAAATTTCGGGCATACGCCCAAGTTCTAAATCATGATACGGATCTACCGGAACTGTCAAAATATTGATCTGGGTCCGTTTGCTAAAAATGTTGACCAAAGTCAACTCAGTTGAGTTTTAAAGCTCTATTTCACATTTTAATCTATTTTTCATATAAAAACTTTTCGGAAAATTTTACGAACTATGCACGTAAGTCAAGGAATGATTAATGGTGCTTTTCGAGGTCTTAGAACACAGAAATACTTATTAAATTTAAAGATGATATTTTGGGTCATCACATTCTTCACCTCTAAAACAAACGTTCGTCCTTGAACGGAGTTCGAAAAAGAAATACCTGAGCAGCTGAATAAGTATGGATATTTACTCCGCATGTCCGACTCAGACACCCAGGTAGATGCCTCTACCGGCTGACCTCTCCATTGCACCCGAACTGAAGGATAACTCTTTGACCTCAGCTGCCGGACCTCCGGGCTAGAATAGCTACCGGTGGCTCCTCCTCGTAAGTCAAATCTTTGTCCAATTGGACTGAGCTGAAATCTAACATATGGGACGGATTACCATGATATTTACCGAGCATAGACACATGGAACACCGGATGAACCGCTGATAAACTAGGTGATAATGCAAGCATGTAGGCTACTTCACCCACCCTTTCAATAATTTCAAAGGGTCTGATATACCTAGGGCTCAACTTGCCCTTCTTTCCGAATCTCATTACACCTTTCATAGGTGAAACCCGGACCAATATTCTTTCTCCAACCATGAATGAAATATCACAAACTTTACGGTCGGCATAACTCTTTTGCTTAGACTGAGCTGCGCGAAGTCGGTCCTGAATAATCTTGACCTTATCCAAGGCATCCTTTACCAAATCGGTACCCAACAATCGAGACTCTCCCAGTTCAAACCAGCCAACTGGCGAA
>AWOL01S0006866.1:154817-164925 GCA_000715115.1 Nicotiana otophora | reverse complement strand
CAATTCTTATAGAAGAAATTTTCCCAATAAATGCAACAATTAATATAAAATTATAAGACAACAAGCATACAATAATTATGACTTAATTATGAAACAAACAATGATAAATTGTAAATTATTATGGAAACCAGGGAGAAAATAAGTATTTTAATATTTAATATGCTAAATGTCAAATAACAATTAAAACACATAATTCAAATAGCATGTAACAATTAATGCAGGAATTCAAAAAATAATATTTGACAAAGAATAGGAGAGAAATAATTAGTATAATGATTAATTTATGATTTACAATAATTTATGGGTTTTTAAGTAAGCACGCAAACAATTAATTTCACGACGTATAGACACTCTTCACCTCGCCTATACATCGTTCACATGCATTTCACATAACAAATAATTTAAGGGTTCTATTCCCTCAAGTCAAGATTAACCACGACACTTACCTCATTTTGTAAATTCCAATCAATTGCTCGACCACAGAATTTTCTTTTAAATTTGTCTCCAAAAGTTTCAAATCTATTCACAAACGATTCGATATACTCAATACGAATCATAGGAATTAATTCCATATGAATTTATAAATTTTCCGGATAAAAATCCAAAATTCATTTAAATATTTGACAGTGGGACCCATGTCTCAAATCTCGAAAAAAACTCACAAAATCCGAACACCCGTTCCGATACGAGTTCAACCATACAAAAATTGTCCAATTCCGATATCAAATGGACCTTCAAATCTAAATTTCTCGTTTTTGGAACATTTTAGAAAAATCTAATTTTTCTTCCATAAATTCAAAGATTCATGATATAAACGAGTATGGAATCATGAAATATAATCAATATAAGATAAGGAACACTTATCCCAATGTTTCTCCTGATAATCGCCCAAATATTCGCCTTAACCGAGCTCAAAATGACCAAAATGAGTAAAAATGTCAGACTCTTCGATACATATACTGCCCAGGCATTTCTGCACATGTGGTGCCTGGGCTCGCACATGCGAGCTCGTATCTACGAGAAAATTTCACATCTGCGAAATGGGGCTGCCAGGCGAGGCCTCGCACCTGCGGAAGAAAAATGTGCACCTACGCTGCCTTCACTTCTACGATCATTTGGTCCACTTCTGCGGACGCGCAGGTGCGTGTAGGTTTCTGCACCTGCGGACTTTTGCAAAGCCATGCCCGGGTGCATCTGCAATCGAAGGCTCGCTTCTGCGAGCTCGCACCTACGAGAAAAATCCGCAGGTGCGAATACAGCAGAAGGAAAAATACAGATTTTGCTTAAGTCCAGTTCTTGATCCGATTTCAATTTGTATCACTCTTAGGGTACTCGGGACCCCGTACGAATATACTAACAAGTCCAATAACATAANCCATATGAATATACCAACAAGTTCAATAATATAATATGGACTTACTCGGGGTCTCGTATCACGTCAAACAATGCTAAAATTACAATTCACACCCCGATTCAAACTTTGAGTTTTAAACTTTTCAATTTGCAAATCTCGTGCCAAAATATATTAAATGAATCTGGAATGACTTCAAATTTGGCACACCAGTCATAAATTACATAACGGACCTGTTCAAATTTCCAGAATCGGATTCTGGCTCCGATATCAAAAAGTCAACCCCGTGGTCAAACTTGGAAATCTTTAGCCTTTAAATTGCTAGTTTCTGTTAAATAGTCATAACTTGAGCTAGGGACCTCCAAATTAAATTTCGGGCATACGCCCAAGTCCAAAATCATGATACGAAGCTACCGAAACTGTCAAAATACTGATCTGGGTCCGTTTGCTAAAAAGGTTGACCAAAGTCAAGTTAGTTGAGTTTTAAAGCTCTATTTCGCATTTGTAATCCAGTTTTCACATAAAAACCTTTCGGAAAATTTTACAGACTATGCACGCAAGTCGAGGAATGATAAATGGTACTTTTCGAGGTCTTAGAATACAAAATTACTTATTAAATTTAAAGATGATATTTTGGGTCATCACAATAGCCCCAGTATTGGTATTACTTATAGGTTTGAGGTCTTACACGGTGTATTGTGATGCATCTTGTATTGGACTTGGTGTTGTATTAATGCAAGATGGCAGAGTGATTGCATATGTGTCGCGGCGGTTGGAAGTCCATGAGTTTCACGACCCAAAATCCGTAAAAGATCGTGATAGCGCCGGAAACCACTGTCAGGCAAGCCAACACTAAATAATTAATTAAATTCTTATTTTAATATTTTTGAAATCGTAAATGTTACTCCAATTTATGTAGTAAAAGATGAATCTACAGAATAAATAACAATATTTTCCAATTCCAATTTTGAACACCCCATAATCATCCCAGAACCCGGTGTCATAAGTGCATGAGCATTTTCTAGGAATTTTAAATAAAATACAATTATTGTCCGGAATACAAATTTGGACAGGAAAGAAAATACAATACTCTGAAGGAGACTCTGCTGGCTGCGGGTCGTACATAAGAAGCAGCTCACCTAAGGCCCCGTAATGACCGTACCTCCATGCCCACAAGGTCACTAGTCATACATGTACCTGCACAAAACGTACAGCAAGTGTAGTATGAGTACGTAAATCAACGCGTATCCAGTAAGTGTCCCGCCTAACCTCGAAGAAGTAGTGACGAGAGGTCGACTCCGACACTTAATGTGGCCATATATAATATAAGGTACATTAAAGAAGTGAATGAATATGAGACAGAGTAAATATTTAAAACAAACAAGTATAAAATATGTGGTACAATTTCCCTCTTCACAATTTACTCAAGCTCTCAACTAGTGAGTTCCCTCCGTAACCGGAGCATATATATATATAGATGTAGTGGATCTCATTAAAGAGGTGATTGTCATAATTCAATTCAGGGAAGAACCCTCAGATACACTGGCTTCTTGCCGAATGTTACGCACGATTCCACGAGGATAATATACATATAGGAAATGTCGAGGCGTACGGCCCGATCCAACATAAAAGAAAATTGTGCACTACCGAGGGTCGAATGGCGCGAACCATAGATGCATTTATTAACTTGCAGAGGCGAACGGCCCGCTCCCATGAGAGTGTGGTACATAAATTCTGCTGAGACGAACGACCTGATCCCATAAGAGTAGTAGAAAATACCCCGCTCACGAATCATACGTGCGACGCGGTCAAACATAAATTTAAGGAATCACCCCGCTCGTGGATCATACTTGCGATGCGGTCAAATATAAATTTAAAATTAAAATCATATCTCTTTCTTGGTTCTTTTCAAAACAAGGGAAATTCAGCTTGTAGCTTTTTAAGAAAATTACACCGCTCGCAAAACATACATGTGACGCGGTTACACATAGATTTCTTAAGTTATTATGGTGTTCCTCAATTCTTTTCAAAAAATACAAAGTTCAAATGAAAACCTTTAAGTTCCCAACTTTTCCTCAATTTCAACTCCCTTCGAAACATTTAATAAGCTAACTCAATCTCGCTTCCTTTCAAGGCAACAATAAACATAAATTCAACAACATTAGCAACAAGGCATGATGTAAGCCTAAAACTACCCGGACATAGGCATAGTTAGTAGCTACGTACGGACTCTCGTCATCTCGTACGTACGTAGCCCCCACAAATAGAATCACATAATAATTTATCAAAATCCTAGAATATCAATTTCTAGGTTTCCTACCAAAACCCCATAATTTCTACAAATTTCCACGTCTAAATCCATATATAAACCATGTATTTAACTCACAATGTGCAGGAATTACTTACCTCATAATAGATGATGAAATATCCCCCTCAAAAGCTCCAAATATCGCCCAACCAAAATTAATTGTGGTGGAAAATGGCCAAATCCCTTATATAAAACTTCACTTCCCAGGTCCGCCCTTCTTCGCGATTGCGAAAAGACCATCGCGATTGCGAAGGCCAATGACACACTGCCCTCAATTTCCTCTTCGCGTTCGCGTTCCTCACGACGTGTTCACGAAGCTTTCCGCCCTCACTGCTTCGCGTTTGCATACCCCGCCTCGCGTTCGCGCAGGCCAAACATCCTCAGGCCTAGTCCTCTTTTCCTTCTACGCGTTCACGACTCCCCACTCCCGTTCGCGTAGGTTCCTCAAGTTCTTCACCACGTTCACATCCCAACCTTCGCGTTCGCATAAGGTAAAAATCAATGGTCCATAAATTTCTTCTTCGCGATCGAGTACATCTACCCGCGATCGCGATTCACAACACCAGACGCCCCAAACAACTCTACACGATTGCGGACAACCTATCGCGATCGCGTATAAGGAAACCAGCAACAGCCATGACAGCAACTTCAGCAGATCCCCCAAGTCGAATTTCAATCCGTTAACCATCCGAAATCCACCTGAGGCCCTCGGGATCCCAACCAATCATACCAACCAGTCCCATAACATGTTACAAACTTGCTCGAGCCTTCAAATCACATCAAACAATATCAAAATTATGAATCGTACCCCAATTCAAACTTAATGAACTTTGAAACTTCAACTTCGACAGTCGTTGCCAAAACCTATCAAATCACGTCCGATTATCCTCAAATTTTGCACACAACTCACATTTGACATTACGGACCTACTCCAACTTCCGGAATAGAATTCCGACCCCGATGTCAAGAATTTCACTTCCGGTCAAACTTTTCAAAAACCTTCAAATTTCTAACTTTCGCCAAATGGCCCCAAAATGACCTACGGACCTCCGAATTCACTTCCGGACACGCTCCCAATACCAGAATCACTATACGGAGCTATTCCCAGACTCGTAATACCAAGAGGATATTGATAACATTGAAATGCACTTCAACCAAAATTTATGAACTTCTTCTAAAATGCCAACTTCCACGATAGGCGCAGAAACGCTCCCGGTCGTCCAAAACCCAATCCAGAAGTCGTATTCATCATACGAACCTATTGGAACCTTTAAATCTCGATTCCGAGATCGTTTACTCAAAAATCATACTTTAGTCAATTCCTCTAACTTAAGGCTTCCGAATTTAGAATTTTCTTTCCAAATCAACTCCAAACTTCCGGAAATTCAATTCCGACCATGCGTACAAGTCATAATACCTGAAGTGAAGCTGCTCATGGCCTCAAACCGCCGAACGACGCGCTAGAACTCAAAAAGACCGGTCGGGTCGTTACATTCTCTCCCACTTAAACATACGTTCATCCTCGAACGTGCTAAGAACTGCGTTGGAGTTGTCCGAAATCACTATTTAATCACCTCATGCACCTATCTGTGCTACCATAACTCAGTTGAGCACATTAGCTCGATCAAATCTGAAGATATTCTCTTTTATTTAGGCAAATAAGCCTTAGAGCCCAGTTCCAACATCCGGAATTCTCTGCCAGACCGGCTTCCAACATACGAACACTGTATCAATCACCACACGATGTACCAGAACATGACTGCACGCCTTTGCTGAATTCACGCCATGCACCGCAACATTCCCATAACCATAATAACATTCTTTGATCATAATAGCCGACATCCCCCTAATCTGATGTTCACCATGCACCTATGACATATATAAGTCTGGTCCCAACTCTTGCAATACTGCCACGACGGAAGAGACGTGTAGAAGTTTATAACCGACTGTCGAGTCAACAAATCATCGAGTCTCTCCTCCTGACTAGAATCATCACCCCATTATAACCAAATAATGGTATTTGTTCTTTACTATACTTTACATAATCCGATCGCACTGATCTCGGATCTAATAATCTCGTCTCACCCAGTATAAGCTGCTCAAGCAATAAGCCACCTCAAACACGATCAAAAGTCTCATGTGATGCCATAATGTGCCAATAAGCTACGAACTCGTGATACATAAGGAAAACGAATCTCTGGAAGGGACTACTCTACCCACACAACTAATTAGACAACAGAAAAGGTGTTATGAACCTTCCCCAGAAAATGGAAAACAAAACACGCGAAAGTAGATATAGGGGACTGTAATCAACATCCCACTGTTTCGGCGTGCAACCCGATCCAAACAACATACCCGTGGCGGCGTGCCACCCGATCCACACATAACATCCACATAAAGAGATACTTACCGATCTAGAATGCTCATTACTACAAAATACCCGCATATCGGCCACAAGCACGCTAAGTGCATAATACTATCCCTGGGAAGACATATAGCGCCATACGCTACAAACCTCAAGCATAACTAAGGTGCGATATATGATTTGAATTTCGAGAGCCATCCTGCTCACATAACACCATCGTTATGCGGAACCCCAACACATAAAAATTTACCAAGCCGTTTCACAACTCACACGACACAATATAGTATTACATGAAATAGCCGACGACGAAATGACATCCAACATCTGAATACTCCTCCACAAGGAGCGCTATGTTGAAATGAACACGTTCGGCCTAATATAGAGCCCATATTCATATTTAAATCTATCCACATACCTCAAGTCGATTCTGATCGCACCATACTAGGCTAATAACCTTTCAAGGATCCATAATAATCCTTTTTCCCATAATACATAAGAACAACCATTATAACCGGAACAAACGTCCACAGTGCACAACCAAGTGAACCGAGCGCCCTCCAGGCATAAATTCTCACATGAACAATAGTACCGCAATCTCCATACTTGGTTCCAATCTTCGAACAATCCAGTGACTACATGTCACACTTATACAATCTCCCCGTGGGACGTGCTCCTATGACCTTCCGCACCAGATAACAAGTCTGCACATCCATACCACTGGCCGCACAAATGCAGTAAAGCAAATCAAAAATCCGAAATCACTACTCAAAGCCTCTTACACAGGACACCGATCTTAGGTGACGCTAAAAACAATGCCAGCTGGCTCTAACCATCTGAGTCCTTTCTCTCTCATCCGAGCTCGTGACATTCTTGCCAACACCAAACCGCAACCTTGATCCTCAACTTCCAAATACCATGATGATCATTGCACTTAATCATGCCAATGTGCAAGAGCATAAAAATTTCGTCTTAACTTCCGAACTACTAATAAGGTAAACACTTCATCACATAGAAACCTTTTACTTAACCTATTCCAAGAGAACCATTGCAACACGCGACTGGATCCTCATATCCACAGAAAATACCAACCTCAAGTAGTGGTCTAAACCACCATAACTCTTCCTGGATCCATCTGCACATAACAGGCTATAATACTCAAAAGCCTCCAAATAAGATTAGTTATGGCGACCGTCAAACCTCACACGTACCGTTACAAATCATATGAATAACCCAACACACTAAAGGAGCTGATCATTGCCATCACTATGCCGATTCAACCATTACTATTCGAGCCCGACTTCTCCTAATTTACTCTGGATCTTCCTTAGAAATAACAACAGTTCCTTTATCAATATAACGAACTTAATCCGCACTCGTCCTGAGTGACCCCATCTCACGAGACCACATTATCCCCAAAACTCACAAACCATCTCACACCCTACTGGTTCGCATATCCGCATCTTCAACTGGTACACCCATTCTAATATTTCCTTTACGATTCCAAAGTTATTTTCTCCCATTCTTACATTGCTACACCGTATACATAAGATAACATAGAACATTCCAAGCCACTTTTATAATCCGCTGCAACAGCTCAATACTTAACCATACTACGGACTCGAAATCCTTAGGCACCACACTTTAACTTTTGAATCCACTAGTACTGTTGTTGAGAGTCACCCACTCTAACTTGGTCACGAATATAATCAAACTCCCAGGCTCCACTAGCACATAAACGCCCTCTCAAGAAGCACTCGGCGGAATCATTTTCCTTGTAAATCACCTTTACACGAAGCATAAATCCTGAATCTTCCCAAAACCTGAACATGAGTCAATAAGGCCTACTATAGCACACATTCCTCAATACTTTGCTCAAATTACCGCTGATGTTCTCTCTTACTTAATCATAATATCCCACCAATATGTCGATAACCAAAAATCTCACAATTAGCCGACCATGCAATCCAACCGTAGGCAGTGAAACTCTCCCACTTAGCTTGAAGCTACCATTGCATAACTCTAGAACTCGCCAAGATTCTTTCTTCATCGTTGAACTGATATTGCACAACCAACTCGCCAAATTCATCGAAATCCTTCCATTTGACCTTTCTGGAACACTCTGAATCACTAACCACATTCACATATTTGACCTCTTGCCGGATAACCAGTAGAATTCTTTCGTGACAGCCTCATCAACACCACGCAACCGCTAACCTGCTCACAAGAGATAACCCACCTGTGGAAATTTCATGCCGACATCATCCAATGTTGCTGCACTAGGTACAATAACTACAAAATCAGCAACCCATCCTGAGCCCGTGCTCATTCACCAGCTGTACACGTCCGTTCACTCCTCATGGACATCAACTAAAGGTGCGACAATATATTCCAATCCAAAGTCATGTTGTATCCTTCTTCATATCAAGCAACTCCCTCCTGTCACACCCAATCCTCCTCAATATAGTAGCCAATACTCCAAATTAAGTCCGTAGACCTGGTCACAGTCCACCATGAATCCCAAATCACTCTAAACTTTCTCAAGGCGTGTAGTCACCCTACCACATAACCCATATGCTACCCTGCCCCAAAGGCGAATCGAAGAAAATCATAACACCGGCGAACTTAACACATTCAATCAAGGGCGACAACACCACACCTCGGATGAAGATTCCATCATACTAGAAAATACCAAGCCTCATTACTCCATCAACCCAAATCTGGACATTCATAGGCCAATTGCTTTTCCTCCGCCGAAATAAGATGCTGAATCTCGGAACCATGCACTAAGTAAACCTCCTTCCAAGTCATTCACTTCCCCGACACATAGGCAAGCATCCTACTATCACATCAATACTATGCGAAAACAACTTCTCAGCATCATAGCAACCTGTGCATAGCCTCAAAGCTCTCGAAAGTACAGTTACTGAGCTGAAATGACAGAATATCCTTCCACAAGGAGACGACAATAGTCCAATCAACTACGCAAGGAGAAATATCATGCACCACATCCGTAGTACCATTACAATTCCTCAATTCCCGATTTATAACTAGCTCTTAACGTCGCATAAGAGTGAATGGGAAAGCAATGAAGGCATAAGCCTCAAAGGAATCAAATCGCACGATGAGGAATCGAGAAAGGAAGTGCTCCTAATAGCCATGTAGCCTCTCGAAGATAAGTACAGACGTCTCCGTACCGATCCGCAAGACTCTACTAGACTTGCTCATGACTCGTGAGACCTAAGTGAACCTAGTGCTCTGATACCATGTTGTCAGGACCCAAAATTCGTAAAAAGTCGTGGTGGCGCCGGACACCACTGTCAGGCAAGCCAACACTAAATAATTAATTAAATTCTCATTTTAATATTTTTGAAATCGTAAATTTTACTCCAATTTATCTAGTAGAAGATGAATCTACAGAATAAATAACAATATTTTCCAATTCCAATACTAAACATCCCATAATCATCCCAGAACCCGGTGTCACAAGTGCATGAGTAGTTTCTAGAAATTTAAAATAAAATACAATAACTGTCCGGAATACAAATTTGGACAGGAAAGAAAATACAATACACTGAAGGAGACTCTGCTGGCTGCGGGTCATACATAAGATGCACCTCACCTAAGTCCTCGTAATGACCGTGCCTCCGCGCCCACAAGGTCACTAGTCATACATGTACCTGCACAAAACGTGCAGCAAGTGTAGTATGAGTACGTAAATCAATGCATACCCAGTAAGTGTCCCACCTAAACTCAAAGAAATAGTGACGAGAAGTCGACTCCGACACTTACTGTGGCCATCAATATTATAAGGTACAGTAAAGAAGTGAATGGATATGAGACAGTAAATATTTGAAACAAACAAGTATAAAATACGTGGTACAATTTCCCTCTTCACAATTTACTCAAGCTCTCAACTAGCGAGTCCCCTCCGTAACCGGAGCATATATATATATATATATATGTAGTGGATCTCATCAAAGAGGTGGTTGTCATAATTCAATTCAGGGAAGAACCCTCAGATACACTGGCGTCTTGCCAAATGTTACGCACAATTCCGCGAGGATAATATATATATATATATATA